>JAPMLY010002361.1:0-53749 GCA_026401115.1 Tetraselmis chui | reverse complement strand
GACACCGAGGACGTGAGGTACGGTCCGCATTTAATGCCTGAATACAAGCGATGCAAGGAAAAGCAGCGCGTAATTGCTGATAGGGTGGCTGAACGGGCAAATGATGATTGTGTGAGTGACCGGCTGCGACGACCAAGGTTGGCATATAGAACACACAGAGATAAGTTAAAGTGAATGCTTGCGCATTATCATCTTTGTAAACATATTATCATTTCACTTTTTTATGCGCTTTGCTGCATGCTCTTCTAATTCCAACTTCACTGCATCAGCCTTGCGCTTGGGCATGTGTGGTTGGGCACGGTGGGCGGGTCCATGCATGTCTCGGTGATGCGCCATCAGGGTGCTGCGCTTCAGAACTTGCCCAGTCCTGCTCAGCGTGAGCTTGCCCGTGCATGTAATGCGTTGCCCCTGGTGGTTGCTGCCTTGACGGTAGCCTTGTTTGACCTCCCTGTTTGCATGCTCCATGCATTGCGCGCTGTAGCGATCAATACAACCATGCGCCTCCATCCATGTCGGGAAGTGCCACACCACGAAGTGCATGTACGGAGTCACATCCGCTGCTGCAGCAACATCTAAAAATGCTGAAAAAAAACCCTCTGCGGCTGCGCACAATGCTTTTGCTGCTGTTTGTCTTTCCGCTGCGTCATCCCCCGGGTCTGCACTCCATGCCGCACTCATGCAGTCATATGCTTCCCATACCTTGTATGCTTTTGCAGCATTAGGGTCGGATGGTGACAGCACGGCGTCCAACACAACACCACGGCCCTCCACCACCTTGCTGACCTCTGGCCCGTTAAGGGCTGGAAGGTCCGCCTTGGTGGGGTTCTTGCCTTTGCCATTCTGCACCTTGATCTCCCGCCCCGGCAATCCGATGACTTCTAATGCCCTCACAGCCGCTTGAGCTGTTGCCGCGCTGTTACACCTCTTGTACACGGTGTGCCACAGCACGTGCGGGCAAATCTGGATTCCGGCGTGCAAAGTGTCTCCAATCATATCCACTGGGTCTATCATCATCATTGCCGGAGGGCACAAGTGCCGCTGTCCGAAGTGGCTGAACTGGTAGTCTTGCCGTCCTTGTTGAGTGTCGGACGGGGGCAGGTCCCCATGGCACTTGACGCGGAGGCCACACCCGGGGCATAAGTATGAATTTGTCAACCCATACTCCTCTCCGAACGCGTGTGCCAGCATAGCTGCAAAGACGGCTGTCTTCTCCATGGGCGGTGTAATGCCCTTTCGCTGGTAGTCGGATGGGGTGAGGTGCCTATTCTGGCGGGCCATGTCGCAAATGAAGCAAAAGAAAGTAGATGCTGCCCCAGCATGCCCAAAGGCCCCACCTTGAAACGCCATATCACCGCCAAGGACAAGCTTGAAGGTGTAGATCGTGCCATGCAGCTCCATGCCCGGGCCATCACATAATTCTCTCAGCTCCCGCTTGATCGTCTGAAGTTGTGTAACAAACTGGTCATACTTATCATGCCCCTCGTACAACATGATCTTCACGCCGTTATGAATGCTGTTGAAGCCCCAACCTTCCAGCACGAAGCCATTTGCATCAACCTTGTTGAGCACTGGCTTGAGGATGGCAAGCACGGCTCCTTGGTGACCCATCTTGAAAGCCACACTGCCGTCAGCTGGATTTTGAAAAATAACAGCACGAAAAAATAAGTGAGTTAACCCCGTGTTATCGCGTATACAAATAAAGCTAAACACCAACTTGTCCAGTAACCCAACAACTCACCGCAAAACTGGATGACGATAACCTTGCTTGGCGGTAGTTGCTCAGCAGGGAACTGCACTAGCCTGCTGCGGAGTGCTTGAATCACGTCGACAGTGGCCCTCTTGCCATCGTTTGACAATTGCAACCCCGACAGCTCCGCGACTCGGGACTCCCATTGCCAAACATCATTTTTGCTCGGCAGTAGCGGAACTCGCGTCCCGTGCGGCAGCAGGACTACCTCGTGTTCACCGGTTTCGTCGTTCCACCTCTTCCCCAATGCGTGTATGAGATCCTGATAGCGGCGCCAAGTGATCTTGCACGTTACCCTAACGAAAGAGGCCCGCGCGACTGTCCAATGCTCACGCAGTGCATCCACCACACGCTGCTCGACAGCGGTATATAGTCCACGCTCGTTGCACACCGAATCGAGTATGTCCGGACACTCGTTAAAAAAGCAGTTTAGGAGGTGCACGACCGTTTCACCCTCAAGACCACCCTCGTAACGCTTGTCTAGATACTGCTTCAGTTTCGCGACTTCGCGGCGTTTAAAGCCACGGTAGTCGGCTCCGTTGCTAATCGCCGGTGCCATTATGCGCTTCGACAGTGGACGGAGGCCTCCGTATGAACGACGCGCCATACGAGCCTTCGTAGCCTTGGCTTTAGCCCTACACCTAGCTGCGCTAAGGCCACTAGTCGAGCGTTGGGCCTTGAGTCTACGGACTTGGCGACCCAACGACTCGCGCTGGCTGCACACCTTCGCGAGCTGCGCGGCATGCGCAATGTCCGACGCGACTGCCGCCGTGCGTAGCTCCTTAACGCGCTCCTCCTTCCTGCGAGACCGCTGTCTCTCCGACTCGAGTTGCGTCTCTAGAGATTCAGCTCGCTTCGCCAGCTTGTCGGTCTCCTTTTTTAGGCGCTCCACCTCAGCTCGGAGTGTCGTTAGCTCCGCGGCCGATCGCTGATTATGAGTACACGCCGCTGCATCGTGCGACGCTTGCCCTCGCCCAGCTGCCTCCGCCGCTTTCGACCGTTTCTCTTGATCTTTCGTCAATTGCTTACTCTGAAACCTCCCCTTACCCGTGCGTTTCCCGCCGCCTCTTCCACGCACGTGTACGCAGTTGTCGCGTGTACAAAAAAAGCTCGTTTTCGGCGTTTTAGGAACGCCGTGCTGGATAGAGGCGGAGAAATAAGTTGCATCAAAGTGGCTGGACATCAAGGCGGAAGTTGCGGGCGTAATCTTTGAGGTACCCGCCCGCCTTGCCCACCTGCCCGACTTGTCACAACACGACACGCGAACTTTTGTATATGACTCTATCCCACCCGCTTTAGGTTGCTGGCGAGTTCTTGGACGGTGAAGGGCACCCCCCCCCCTATTTTGGTCGGGAGCAAGTGGTCGACAGGTGGTCGGGAGGGCGTAACGGTAGCGGAGAGCGCTTGTGATGCACTTGGCCGGGCAAGTTCCCGGTACCAATCCGGCCCGCAGGAACGCAGACTACCTTCGAGGAGCGCGGGATTAAAAAAAAACATGATGCAGGACGGAGACGGCTCTAGTAGGAGGGAATTCCGGCGAGTGGGCGCGTAGGCGAGTTTCGCAAGCGTCTCATACAAAATAACGGTTGTTGTGAGGGGGGTGAGCTTGAGTGTACGCCACCGCAGTGACACAACAGGATCTCCAACCTTTAGCTGAAAATAACTGTGTCGTTATGCTCATGTTTGTGAAGCTGATGCAAGACACACACACACACACACACACACACACACACACACACACACACACACACACACACACACACACACACACACACACACACACACACACGCGCGCGCGCGCGCGCGTGCGCGCACATGCACACTTCTTCTACTTGTGCAGCCGCTGTTTTTCTTTATAAGTTTATGCTCCACTTCAACATCTGTTATAACTGATGTTGTTGTTGCTGTTATTGGTGCACACAGAGACACACATACACACACAGCGAGAGAGAGAAAGAGAGAAAGCTACATGCACACACACACACACACACACACACACACACACACACACACACACACACACACACACACACACACACACACACACACACACACACACACACACACACAACACACACACACCAGAACCAAGTGTGCAAGCTAGCTAGGCTGTAGGTATTTAAGCCTAGTGCATGGGAGGGAGGTGGCAAAACCATTTAATCAAGCCCCTTTGTTTGCTAACAATCTACTATGAAACACAAGTATGGTTCAGGACGGTTACGAGAGCCCTAGCGCATGGCAAGATGACAATGCCAAGTATGCAAGCAAACCACGGAGGTGGCAAAACCATTTAATCGATCCCCTTTGTTTGTTTACAATCTACTATGAAACACTTAACAGCGAAACATCATGCATCTCTATCCATTTGCACTTCCGCTTGCAGAAGCAGTACCGTATCATAACATAATTGTGTCATTTAGCTCCCGACAGGCATACTAATTAACACACATGAGTCGCAGCCCATTTAATCGATGCATCCACGAATTAGTTGTCCATTAAATATATTCATCCGCGAAATATTGTTCTAGTTAATCGATGCGTCCACGAATGAGAAAAATGATAAAGCGGGTGATGCATCAAAGTTTGATGCATTGCAATAGATACTTGATATTAAGTTTGTGAGGGTGATGCGGAGGCTTACATTCCACCCTTAAGCTATTCGCTGTCGCATTCGAACTACTCTTCACCTTGCTTTTCGAAGACGCGGAGTACTAGTCTCTCTAGTTCTTCTGCCATTATCGTGACGAGTGCCACCACATGTCACAAGCGCATTGGACGCAAAGCATGCGACCATGGAACAACTCCGATTCCATTTGAAGGAAGAACACCCCGCTGGCTCACCACCCATAGTTGTCATGATTGACGGCAAAGACCCCGACAGTCGAGCCACGCACTACCAAGTGTGCGTGCCGCCGTGATTTTTGTGCTTCCCCAAATCTCATTGATTTAACCCGATCGAAGATTGACATCTTCACCATATTTACGAATCACAATTACACGGTCGTGTCCATGTATTACGTATTGCGAATTATCATTCAGCTATGCAAATAGCGACGCTATATATTTTTCCAAACAAATGTCACGTCCGGAACCAATCACGCACCTTCGAGGTCCACATGCACCTTCGCCCACGCCTCCGTCCTGCACAATCACCCGCATTTCATCCATGGATCTTCCATCCCCCATCCATTTCCCATCATGCATTTCATTACTGGCTTTCTGCTGTTACAAGAAGAACAAGATGGGCACGGAAAGGGAAAATGGGAGGGGAAACAAAAGGGCAAGAGTGACAAGCGGATCACTGGTTTTCTCTTGCAATAATTGTGTAAGCAATTCCGCGCGTTCACATAGGGCAACTCCGCACTACTCCGCACGACCCTCCGCGCGCGCCAGCCCGCGCCCTGAAGTTTCCGACTGGCCATGGTGACTGCTGGCAATTGCTCCACAGTCCACACTACAAGTCTGTCTGTGAACTGCCTCCGCCGCCACTCGGACTCGTCTCGCTGACATTATTCCAGTGAGCACGCTGTATCTTTTTGCGTCACAAAAAATTGCGGCGGCTCTGCTTTGCAGACCCCGCCTTGCTGCCGCAACTGTCGCGCTGCCCGTCAAGTGCTTACTACTACCGTTAGGGACGCCGTCACCCGCCGCCGCGTTAAGCCGGCAGCACGGTGTTCAGCCTGCACTCTCTCACCGTCGCGCCTTAGGTGGGAGTTTGGTATACAGTACTGCTGGAACTTCTTTCTTCCAATCGCGCGAGTTAGGGGTGATTCCATATCAGATGCAGCAGGAACGCGGCTTAGGCCTCGTGACAGATAAGATGTCCGATTTGAGTGTTGCTGAACAAGGCAGGGCGGCCGAGAAGGAAGCAATCTTCAAGTCGCGACTAGAAGAGCGCATGCCCTACTACCACCGCCGGGTAGAACTCTTTGAAGGCTATTACGCTCGGGAGGCGGAAAAGAGGGCAGCTGCGAAGGCTTCTAACGTGGCAATAAAGGTCATTATGCCCGATGGCGCCGAACGAGAGGCAGTCAAAGGTTACACTACACCTTACGAAATTGCTGACCAAATATCTAAGAACCTGGCGAAAAGGTGCGTCGTTGCGAAGGTAATCACTTCAAGCTCGTTCTGAAACGCACTGCCTGTCACATCATCTGCACACCCGTTGTATCTGAGCATTTTGCTCCGCCAACGCTTCTGTATAACTCAAAATACGTCCTCAAAACAGCTGCAGTGCATTTCGCTTCCACCGCCTTCCCGGCGTGTTTTTATTTGCAGTCTTACTATTCGTTTACGTTATGCTAGCGCCTGTTCAATATCTATCGAATATGGATTTAATTTATAATGCAGTGGTATTTGGTTATGTTTGTACTTCTATTTTTAGGAAATGCAATCACTCTCACGGTCTGTTGCTTTGCTGGTTCTGGCTCGGTGAGTTGGTGATAGGTATACATTTTTTTTTCGGGGCTATAGCTTCTTTAGGCGTTGTGCAGTTTCTTTTGTTAGCGTGGTTCGCCTCGAGTCAGGTGGAACAGTCCTTGCCATACATAGAAGTATCAGCGATCCGATAAAGAGTGTTGTATCTCCTCGTTTAACAGGTGGATGGTTGCACATGGGATCTGTCCCGCCCCCTGGAGGGAGACTGCGCCTTGCAGCTCGTGAGCTTTGATGAGCGGGATGGAAAGGATGTAGGACCCTCACCCAACAATAATCCTTAGCTCAGTTCACCGTATGAACACACGTATGAATTTTTCACCGTATGAACACACGTGCCTGCATGTAGACTTTCTGGCATTCATCTGCCCACGTTCTGGGCGAGGCACTTGAGTTGGAGTTCGGTGTGGACCTCACCATTGGACCGCCTATTGAGGAAGGCTTTTATTACGACTGTCACATGGGTGATGCGACTTTAAACGAAGACGACCTGCAGCGTGTTGAGAAGCGTGTGACCAATGCAATCAAGGAAAAACAGCCCTTTCAGCGCATTGAAGTCAGCCGCGCTGAGGCCCTCGCCATGTTCCAGGAAAACAAATTTAAGATTGAACTTATCGAGAACCTGCCAGAGGTAGGGCCTCGATGTATATTTGCGTTTGAAGGCATGTATTGGGGGCCTAGGTCTAAGCATAAGCGTTTTCTACCCCGTCAGTGTCGAGCCATTGTGCCCATTAGCTTGTACTTGAAACTTCGCTCCTGCATGGAATCATTATTAGGCTCGACCGGTGCCAGTGGGAAGCTTCCTTGATGGCCACACCCACCAAAGTCTATGAATTCTTGAATGCTGCAGGACGCTATCATCAGTGTTTATCGTGTCGGTCCCATGGTGGACTTGTGCAGCGGTCCTCATGTTCCCGATACCAGCCTTCTGAAGGCCGTGGCTCTGACCTCCACGTCCCGTGCATTTTGGCGCGCGGACACCAATAAGGACGCACTCCAGGTGCATGAGCTACCCATGTACTTTCTTTCTCCTATCTCATTGAGAAGGTAGATGTTATCTTCTACCCTGAATGTTCATTCTGAGTTGTTATGCCCACTATCGTTGCAGCGAGTGTATGCCATCACCTTCCCTGATGCTAAGCAGCTGAAGGAGTACCAGCACCGCATTGCGGAGGCCAAGAAGCGCGACCACCGTCTATTGGGCCAGCAGTACACTCTCTTCTTTTTCCACCCCCTATCACCTGGGTCCTGTTTCTTTCAGCCTCTTGGAGCACGGATCTACAACAGCCTGGTGAGTAGCATGACCTCCCTTGCCACGTTTTCATGCATTTTGACAGACCACGGAGATGGCATAAGTTGCGCATAATTGAGCAACGGAATGTCAGTATCACAATTTGAGTATGGTGCCGGAGAATCTGAATGCTGCTTTTTGTGTTGCGCTGTCAGGTTGGTCTTGTCAAAGAAAAGTATTGGGAGTATGAGTACGATGAAGTTATGACGCCCAACATGTATAACTTTGACCTGTGGAAGGTCAGCGGCCACGCAGACCACTACAAGGAGAATATGTTTTCCATTCAGGTTGAGAAGCAAGAGTTTGGACTCAAGCCTATGAATTGTCCCGGGCACTGCCTCATGTTCAACAGCCGTGTACGCTCGTATCGTGAGATGCCCCTTCGTATGGCCGACTTTGGCGTGCTACACCGCAACGAGTACTCCGGCGCCCTGCATGGGCTTACCCGTGTCCGACGATTTCAGCAGGACGATGCCCACATTTTCTGCCGCCCAGATCAGGTTATGCAAGAAGTGAGCGGATTTTTGAAGATGTTGGACGAAGTGTACGGTGTATTTGGCTTGGAGTATGAGCTGGCTCTATCTACACGCCCAGAGAGTTACATGGGAGAAATCGAAACTTGGAACAAGGCCGAAGCTGCGCTGACAGAGGCGCTTAACGGCACAGGACGCGAGTGGAAGGAGAACCCTGAAGACGGTGCATTTTACGGACCCAAGATTGACATCACCGTGTTTGACGCCCTGAATCGCCGCTTCCAATGCGCCACTGTTCAGCTCGATTTCCAGTTGCCTATTCGCTTTGATTTGAGCTACATGACTGAGGAGACTGGAGGTACAGGGATCTCAACAATTGGTGTATCAGTTATTCTATTCATTGTTTTTCTTTGTGTGGTCGCCAAGCATTTTACATATCGAACTTGTCGTCGTGTTGATATTATGCGACGGCATTTACTTAATCACTCTGTCACTGAGCATGTACATTATTTACTGACTGTGAGGTGACTGTGCCATCTAGTGACTGCCCGTCCGGTGATTGTTCACCGTGCCATCCTGGGCTCTGTGGAGCGTATGTTCGCCATCCTCACTGAGCATTATGCAGGCAAATGGCCGCTCTGGCTGAGTCCTCGCCAAGTGATGGTGG
This sequence comes from Tetraselmis chui, assembly GCA_026401115.1. Lineage (NCBI taxonomy): Eukaryota > Viridiplantae > Chlorophyta > Chlorodendrophyceae > Chlorodendrales > Chlorodendraceae > Tetraselmis > Tetraselmis chui. The sequence goes on along the minus strand of JAPMLY010002361.1, from coordinate 45,137 downwards.
TGCCAATCTCTGGAGCCAGCTACGAATATGCTGAGGAGGTTCGCAAGGTCATTCGCAAGGCCGGTTTTTATGTTGACTCTGACTGCTCGGACCGTAAGATGCAGAAGAAGGTGCGAGAAGCACAGCTAGACCAATACAACTACATCCTTGTAGTTGGTGCGGAGGAGGCAGCTGCACGCACAGTGAACGTTCGCACTCGCGACAACAAGGTGAGAATCCCCCCTCCCCCCCCCCCCCCCCCCCCCCCGAAACAGAAAAATAAATCAGTTAAATGCGATTTTCTCTCTCTCTCTCTCTCTCTCTCTCTCTCTCTCTCTCTCTCTCTCTCTCTCTCTCTCTCTCTCTCTCTCTCTCTCTCTCTCTCTCTCTCTCTCTTTCTCTCTCTCTCTCTCTCTCTCTCTCTCTCTCTCTCTCTCTCTCTCTCTCTCTCTCTCTCTCACACACACACACACACACACACACACACACGTCCCCACCTTGGTAGCTGCTTGCTTAGTCTATTAAATTAAGGCTGAAATTCATACAATCATTATTTGTATGTCAAGTGCTGGGTTGGTATTTTGTCTGTTTTGTATAATTGCTTACATATTGCATTTCATGCATATCGCTATTGCAGGTGCATGGCATGCACAAGCTGGAGGAAGTTCTATCAGTGCTTCAAGAAGAGAAGGGCGGACGGTCTCTCAGCTCATTGTTTGGGCAGGAATGAAGTAATTCTCGCCGTCCATAAGCTTTTGGCCAATCTGTCTGAGTTGTGTGACGCGCATTTACTTGTGGCTCTGTTTGCACTGCGCGTTACTCATCTTAGCTCACATCCTCGACATTACACTTAATTCTCAAGTAAATGGATTCTTCCGCCGGATAAGAGCGACTCTGATGGTATCACCCTCACTCTTCACTCACACCTTGCCAGCATATTGAACCCCAAATCAAGCGTGTGACAGGGTTGGCACAACTGACGCGCCTGGGCAGGGTGGCTTGCGAAAAAGTACGGATTTTAAGTACCTGCACATTTTAGTAGTTTTAGTAAAAAGTAAAGAGTACCTACACAACGGCTTGTAGTAATGTACAATTACTAGACAATGTATGTCACAACTAGTGCCTCGGGAGAATGTGTGGTACACGTACCACAAAAAGTGGGCATCTTTGGAGCCCCCAGACAGACCCCCAAAAAGTACTTCTCATCCAAATATGGGTCAGGATCATGCATAAGCCCATATTCAACTCATTTTTCTCTAAAAAATTGAAAATCGGCCGCAGCTATTCGCCATGGCGGCGATTTTGGCCTCATCTACCCACCCGTGTAGTAGCGCTCGGCACGTTCGGATAGGTCAAAGAGTATCGGCTCGTAGGGGGCCTATACAGGAGCTAAGACCCGGCTCGACGCGCCATCAACGTGCTCGGAAGTATGGCTTAGTCATTGCGTCGGTGGGATCGAAGTTGTGTACTATGCGGTGGGATGATGGTGCCGAAACTACCGAGCGATCCGCTCAACTCCGGTCCGAACTACCTATTGCCGGGCAACAAATTGCTTGTTCATCGCCTCCCACGCCCGGCGATGACCACTTGAATTGGAAATCATCAGCTCCTCACCCTCTATGTATGTCATCGTCATTGTATATTTTATACTTAAGCCGCCGGCGCGACTCTTCAGGACGTTTGGGTTTTTGCGGGCGTTTGTAGGTACTTTCTCGCTTAGTGATTGCTGTAAACTGCTGCGCAAGCGTATGTAAAATGCTGCATAAAAAAACTGGTGCTTAGTAGTGAGGCCTCCAGCGGTTTCTTCACCAAGTCGTTGAGGAAAGTAGTGGCGTCGTGGAAAGCCCCCGACGTCCTTTTCTTGCCCGAGCGTGCAAGGTATCGACGGGAACATCCGAAGCTGACATACAACAAGATAGGTTAGTTGCCGCCACCTCACTTATGCAATTGTATTTCTCTGAAAGCCTTCCCCTTCGTAATATTGAGTAATGTTTGATGTCTCTTGTTTTTTGACGTGTACATAATTTTCTTTTCGTAGGCATTCGCGGGGCTCGCGAGGCCGCTGAGCGTTAGCAACGCGTCGCCGCTCGCAAGGAGGCCGCTGCGGTACGCCGGCAAGCAACGACGGTGGCTATACAACGGGGTGATCCGTTGCAGGAGGAACGGGCAGAGGTGGGGGGGGGGGCTGGTCTGGAGGGAGCTACTGTTTCTGTTTCTGTTTCTAAAGGAGCATACGGAGGGGCAACGAGCACGGAAGGTGAGTTGGAGGTCGCCTGCGATAGTCATGTTCCTTACATGAACAACATCCCCGAGGAAGAGAAAGCAGCGGCAGGCACGGTGTGAGGTGCTACTTTGGTTAGGCTAAGTTGGCAACCTTAGACTAATAGTAGAACCTAATCTCTGGATCTAATTATATAGCGTAGAGAGAATTAGTAAGATTGTCTTAGGAACAGGGTTTCTTACAATCTGGGTGTGGCGTGATTCTATTCTGTACCGGTCTCTCACCTCTACCAGTAAGTCCCCGTCTAAAATATCCACACCTCAGGTGTTCTAGAAACAGCCTTAGAACCTGTAGCTTGTGCTGTTTGCTAACTAAACCAAACTATTACTAGTGATACAGGTTAACTCAGGTTACCTGTACCGTCTATCTAACCTTATCACACAAGCTCTTAGAACTATCTAGAAGAGAACTATCTAGAAGAGATACTGCTAGTAACTCTGTACTGTCGAGGGAAAATACGGCGATACAGTTGTACTGCCGTGATGACAATAAATTTAAATTTAATTTCTTTAAAGAGTCACTGAATATCGCTAAGATACATGTACCATTTAGAGGAAATAAATAATGTCAGATACTAGCACTTAGCTAAATGGCTAGGATATGACACACGGGCATGGAGAGCAGGAGAGGGGAAGGGAGTATTTTGGTGGCACTGCTTCGAGGGGTTGGGGAGTTAAGGGGCAGCACGAGCGGAGAGCTACATGAGCAGTTGCTTGGACAGCCTGCCGTGGCAGCAGGAATATTGGAAGCACATTAGCAGGCGATAACGTGGAGCCGAAAATGCAGGGGCGCAGGTTGAAACACACCTCCAAGCGCTGTGCTGGAGGGTCAGCCGGCGAGCGGCAGCTAAGAGCTCTAGGGTTGTACGGGGATGTGGCAGCCATCAAAGCTGCCAAAAAACAACATGTAGATCAGCACCGCCCGACTGCGTCTGTCCCGAGGCGGCCGGCTGAGATGCGTAGCCGAGGCGCTATGTTGTTAAGGATGGCTCTAGACCGGATGTTGCATTGACATGCATGTATAGAACCATTATTTCTTGTTTTTGAAATAGATGTAAACATTCCTCGAACAACAACAAAGGAACATGACTTCTAGCATTGCATCATTATTTATATTCAATAACTGTTTTGATATGGTAATATATGTAGTTGTTCACGTTTTACTGAATGTACGTGATGTTTGAACAATCAAGATAAGTCGATGTTAGTTGGATCACATGAAAACAAATTGCATGGCATGAATTTTTTTTTTGCACGTGTGTGATCTCTACAGCCGGACACAACCGACTAATTTTAGTCGGTTGTGCACCTTGTGTAGTTAACACTATTACTTGCTCTAGATATTGTAACATTGAAAATGCTACCAACATGTTGCTCCCAACACTCCAAACTATCTGTGGCACGAATTTCATGCCCAAAGAAGCACATTACAATGATCGTTTATTGACCTGAATAAAACCCACGTGACAGAAAAATGACCGCCCGCAAAGGCAAAATCTGAAATTCCAATTTGCTCTACTTCCAACAATAACTATCACCATATACACAATGATATGATGCAATGGCGTGTTTCTTCGATCTCAACAGTGGGTTGAGTGTGCATCTTGAGCACATTGGGACTTTTTGAGTAGATGTTGTATGTTTAATGACGAGAAAGCACGACCGACTAAAATTAGTCGATTGTGCTAAACAGGGAATTTCAAACAACATTTAAGACGATAGATTTGTGATTTTTACAGTGCATCGCCTCGCAGTCCGTTCTATTGCTCTCCAATTGCTGGCAAACTCATGAGGGCACCTCAAGCTTCCACATTAGATCTGAAATGAGCTATTCGACCTCATCGTAGTGAAATTTGTGCATGTGAAACGCTGCAACACATTGCCAACCACTTGGTTGGAACCCAACCATATGCAATACCATGAATGATGTGTCCCGCATGAACCATGCGAATGCACATGAGAGTCACGTTGCAGCTGCGACATGACTATTGAAGGTTCATGATGCACCCGCTCCTTATGCATGCCCATTGACAGACGTCTCTCACTGTTTTCAGCTACACTTCAAATCTAGTTGGTTACCAACATGACTTACATTTCTCATGCGCGCGATATAAAACTACCTCTAGTTTTTGGCACATTCTGCTGCCCTTCCCGCCATAACACGCAGGTGCAGCATCACAACACCTGAAAACCCTCTTAATGAGCGATGCAATGCAAAGTCAACTCACCTTTTTGCGCGTTTGAGACTCCACCCTTTGCAATTGCATCGCATGCCAAACAGCGACGCGCTACTCGCATCCCAAACCCGCCGAAGGAAAAACTCAGCAAACTCGTCCTCAGTATCAGTGCCCCCAACATCAATGGATTTCTCAGTGATTTCGGCTGCTGCAGCTTTGCTAAAGCGTGTGTGTGGTTTTTCAGCGCGCGGAAAACTTAAGTATGGCCGGCGGTATGCGACGTTGCTCCCGGTGGTGAGAGCGTTTGTACTGCGAAAAAACCACGCAGTATGTGTACGCTGTCGGGTTTCAGCAACCTGCGAAAATGAAACGACTCGTTAAAAAGTGTTCACCGACGCTAGTGAGAGCTTTAGGACGGACATGTGAATTTCTGATAGGTCTTGCTGGCCTCACCTCGTCGGCACGGTCGCATCGTCGACGGGTGCCGCTTAAGCCATTCCGTCATCCGGCAGCATTTTTCCTGCCACACCTTTTGCTGCGACTCCCTTCACCACGCTTCTCCAAACTCCCCCAGCTCCTTCAATGATTTCATGTAAGATGCTCAAGCTTTCAAAGAAGGAAATTGGGGCCGCTAGAGTTGCTGCTCTCCGCGCATTGTGAGGCGGGTCCCGACGCCGGTAATTTTCGAGCGAGTTTTCCGCGCCCACGTCCTCGCTGAAAACTGGACAATCCAACTCGCGCCCAGCCAACTAGCCGCCAATGGCTTCGAAACCAAGGTCAGTACTCCCTAGGGTGTGTTCGTGCTTGTTTTGGGGACGTGAGCTAGCCTTATGGCGCAGGTCCTGAGGTGAAAGTCAGCCAGTATCACCGGCGACCGGGAAGTGACGTACCGCGAATCCCCAACCGACTCCGCGCGGAACACACCATCACCCGTGCTGTACTCCACTTGCCCTCATACTGCCGCCGAGAGTACCTAGGAGTCCCCTCTACATCAAAGTGGGTGCCTTTGGGTAGAAAGTTGAGCTCCGACGAGGTAGTGAAGCCGTTCCGGGAACTTCTTCATGTTAGAATCGGGAGAACGGTGTACACAATCAGAGTGGCACAGCGCCCATGTTGCCTGCAAACAGCACGCTCCCCCAGTGTCGCAAGTCCACCAATCCAAGAATAGTAAATTTTCCCGAGCTACGTTTTGTCTTAGGTACCTGTGGCTATTCGGTGGTAAGAAATTGAAGTTTCCCACCTATGGAAAAAGCCCAAAAGCACAACCGACTAATTTTAGTCGTTTGTGCCACAAACGACTAAAATTAGTCGGTTCTGGCTGTAGAGAGTGAATGTACATGTTGCTTGAACAAACACGAAAGCTCGACGTTAGATGGATTATATGAAACAAGCACTTTTCAGCGGCAAAACAAGTCGCATGGCATGAAAAGCTTGTTCGCGTCTATGAATATACATGTTGCTTTAGCAAGCGCGGTAGTTCGACGATGTTATAGATGTGATACATTATTACAAGTAGCTGCAATCTGGTGAAGAAAGTGAACACCCCCGCATGATGCGCGCAATCTATGCATGACATTTTACACACCATCATCCTCTCCATCCATACATCCCATGAGCCGGTTGGAGGTGATGTTCGGGCTCCACTCGCCCTCATCATCGCTGCTTTCATTCTCATCCTCATCCTCATCCGAGTCATCTGAGTATGAGTCTAAATTGATGCACATGTCATCCTCACCTGGAGTGTGCATTAGCACGATGCTAGTCGGCTCTCGCTCCGCCTCCAAAATGTCATCCTCCAAGCGTGACAGTCTGCTGATTAGCTGGCCGTTCAGCCCATCCGGCCTGTTTTGGTGCTCGAACATGACATGCTAAATAATGGCATCACGGTGTTCCGTTGTTGCCTTGCTTCGGTCAGCATGCAGGCGACGGGGCTTTCTCCATGTCTTTGGATGCCCCTTCAAATAGAGCAGTTCCTGCCAGATCCGGACGCGACAGTTGACTTGCGCGGCCACGTTGTCGACATGTCGATCGCTGCGTTTCAACGCTCTAACCGGGTCTCCTTATGGATGGCTTCTGAAGCCTGGCTACTAAACTTATCTAGTGACCCATGCAGCTTGATCAGCTCGTGACAGTGACACTGCATGAATTGCATCAACACCGTCACGTGCTTCTCCGATGCCCTCATGATGAAGGTCTCCATGAGCTGCTCCGCCTGCTCCCTCACCTCCTCGGCATGGGCATCACTTGACGGCTGATCGTCGGCGCAACCGATTGTGCCGACGAAATGATGCCATTAGCAAAACTGACTCCACAGATGCTTGGACCACTGGTACATGACGTGATGACGCTGTCCTTCTCGTCGAAGACTTGGCCCAACATGGCCTCGTGATGGTCCATGAGGGTGGAGCAGAGCTCCCCATGCCATGACTCCGCTGAAAGGGAGGACCCACCCTTAGATCATGCACGCCGCTGACCTGGCTTAGTCCCGGCATTCAGTTTGATCTTCAAGTGCTCCTCAGTCCAGATCTGCGACACATCATGGCATTGGATCGCGAAACATGTATCAATAAAAAAAGCTTAAATAACATCAACCATGTAAATTTCATGGAACAAAAAAATTATGAATACGCTGAAGCTTTTATCACATACCTTGTCAAGCTTTTCAGCATCGATATTCTGCGTCACTGTCCATTTGAAAATCTGGGGGATGACGCGCAGCTTGCAATGCACGATGTCGAAGATGTACGACTGGATCTTGAGGCCGAGCAAGGGCTTCGGCATTGTCCCGTAATGCTTCTAGTTGACAGTCCTCCTCATCGTGACGCCGTAGTCATCCGGCCCATGCTTAGTTTTCCCTGGGAGGGGCAGCCTATTGGGCTCCTTGTGATCTGGTCCGATCTTCTTCCAACAGACAGGGCACCAATAAGATGGGCAGCCATCGTCTGCGCAACCTGACGCGCACGATGCTCCAGACTGGCAACCGCAGCTCTCAACACTGGGCTCATGTGCAGGTTTCTCATGTGGAGTATGGGCCAGCGGGATCTACTCTTCCATCGTCTCGGGCGCCATTTTATCCACGGAATGTGTCCGACCAGTCTCAAAGCGCTCTGAAACCTTTAAATGGAGGAGAGCCTTTTTAACCTTGCAATAGATACAAGGGTGGGCACTAGAGCATCCATTCAGACCAATTATCCCGCTCAAAATCTTGAGGTCACCTGCAAATAAGGCACGCAAGGCAAAACCAAACCCCAAATAAACGGCTGCCGAAAAATATAATTAATCATTCAGCAGCATGCTGAGGGGGGATGAGCTCCCACAGGTCGTACGACTAGCTGCTGGGGTGATGGGGTCATGGGGTGTTGATGGGTCACCTAAAGCATAAAACAGACTAAAATGACATTGTGATTGTTTTGAATATTGAATTCTAGATTAACAGCTGCGCGCAGAGCAGCTTCATACACACAACACAAAACCAAACCCCAAATGAACGGCTGCCGAAAAATATAATTAATCATTCAGCAGCATGCTGAGGGGGGATGAGCTCCCACAGGTCGTACGACTAACTGCTGGGGTGATGGGGTCATGGGGTGTTGATGGGTCACCTACAAAGCATAAAACAGACTAAAATGTCATTGTGATTGTTTGAATATTGAATTCGAAATTAACAGCTGCGCGCATAGCAGCTTCATACACACAACACAAAACCAAACCCCAAATATGCGGCAAAAAACAATCTAAATAATCATTCAGCAACATGGTGAGGGGGGATGTTGTGTGAACTATTCAGTAAAGAGCTGCGCAGAGGCGGAGATAGTCACCTCCGAAAGTCACTTTAAAAGTGTACTTGACGCCATCTACCTCCATTCCCTCTTGATGGGACAGCAGCTGGGCCACCATCGCCGACAGCTGGGGCAAATTAACATGGATGTCCGTGTACTTGTCATTGCCCAAATAGAACGCAAGGAGAGTGCAGTTCTCAACGCTGTTAACACCGCACTCGTTCAGGATCTCCTTGACCGCTGGTTTGTCGTCGGGGTTGAGCTTGGAGTAAATTGTCTTCAGCACCATGGATGTCCCCTGCACTTTGTTTTTTTTTGAAGATGCCGCATGAATCCCCGAGCAGCTGGATCAGCACCACGTTGTCGGTCGACCCCGGCAGAGTGAAGTCATAACCTTTGGCGATAAGAGAGCGGACCCAGTTCTCCAAAATAATCTTCGCGTCTCCCATGGCTGCGTGCAAAACTGGTCCTTCTTCAAAGCCTCCAGCCGTTTTCGAAGCACTCCCGTCGACTTGAGCTTCGGGAATTTTGTCCCTTCGGGCAAAACGGCACGGATAAGCCCCTCCGCTCCCCGCTTGGAGCACAACAAATTCACAGTCGTCTGGTAGTCGCGCCACGACATGTTGCCCTTGACGAAGAGGTCGAGCGACATTTCGTCAAAGTGGTCGGCGATGCAGTCCGCGACCTCCTTCTCCACTCGCTTCAGAACGATCCGCGGGAGGTCGAGGCGCGTCTTGTGCCTCGAAATGAATGCACCGAGAACCTTAGCTGGGTACGAAGCCTTGCCTTTCTCGAGCAGCTCGGCGTCTGCATAATTCTCGGCGGCTGAGTCGAGTTTGTCCAACCAATTGTCGCCGTAGCGGGCTCGAAACCACTCCGTCAAGTCGTCGACGTCTTTGCCAATCGTCTGTCGACCGGGGTTCTTGTAGTTGATACGCCTATGTTGCTGCTCCTTTTCTCCGATGTTTGGAGGGGATGCCTAGAAGGACTGCAGCCTGCCGACAGCATCGCGCAACGAATTGTGTGCTGACTTGACTTCCTCCCGAAACTTGACGTTCTCCGCGAGAGCCCGTTCAGCTGCGTCCACTAGTTGGACTTTCTCCCGCTCAAACTCCTCGACGAGGGACGCCTTCTCCGTTTTCCGGACGAAGCGATCTTGACGGAGGTTGCCCTTCGCCCTTTGAACCTCGTCCTTCAAATTGATTATCTCCCCGTGCGCGGCAGCGAGCTGCGACCTCAGGGCTGAAATCGTTTGCTGCGCTTGCTGCAGATGGACGGCAAGGGGGTTGCAGCGATTGGGCGGGGATGTTGATGCGACTGCATTAGCGTTACAAGTGCCGCTTGCTAAGCCGACGACACATGGCAAGGCCGCTTGACCATGTGACGGCGCTAACGAGCTAATCGCCGCGCCGATTCGCTGTTCATGCGTCATGCCACTTTGGCGGTCGGCACCCGCTGCGAGGATGCTAGGAGGCAAAACCCCAGCAGAATAAGCAGCGCAGCTAGCCAAAAACACCGATGGCTGATGCGCGGCTCTCCATGCCGCTGCGGTGTAGTTTTCGAGTCCGACATAAGCACCCTCGACTACCGTTCGACCACCGAGAGCAGCCTCGCGACTGATCAATAAATTCGAGAGGCTGCTACCGTCGGGTCTCTACCGTTTCGCGGACGGCGTCGACTGGCCGACGTTGTCGGCCATGCTGGCTCGAGCATCAGTTGCTGCCCTGCTGATGCGCGACTACCAGCGGCAGGACATTCGATCATTTCAGGCACCTTTGTCAATACACCAATGTTGCCTCCTTTACATATCACATCTCATTAAGGAAAAGCATAGAAAAAAGTTTAAGTATTATTCAAAGCTTAAGCCATCTCGACTTCATCACAATGATGTTGTGCCATACCTGACCGCCTTCTTCCACGAATAGCGATGCCGACGGTAGATCGCCCAAGTTAAGACACCGAGGTGTATGGTGAGATATCGCAACGATCCAGTCATGCGCGACAAGGCAGTAGAGTGCGCCGGCGCATGCGCTTCTGCTCATCTGAAGGTAGACAAATAACTGCGACGAGCTTCTACTAGTGTTGCGGCTGCGCGATATCCCCGCGCTGTGCGTGCGGTCTTGACCGTGGGATCAATGAAGATTCCCCACATTTTTACTAAAGATGTACATAAAGTCGCGTTATCACCGATAAATAATTATCATTCCGATTTCAGGTCAATCCTTTCATACAAATAAAAAGAACTAGCAATGTGGTCAGCCATGATGATGAGTCAAACCATACAAGTACATGTACATGTACATGTACTTTCGGCGAATGCACTTTATTATAACACCTTAGCAGTGCACGTGGTGATGAGTGTCCCCGTAAGCACTATTTTTGAAAATTCGATGAATCATGGTTTCATTACATCGGATGATAACATTATCTATTCTTGTCGCTACGTTGTATGGGATAGACGCTTCTATTTGCTTGACATATCGCTATGTACAGAGGCCGTACATGCGTCTCGCGATCGCTTGACATGAGACATGTCATTTTTGGGGCGGAGAAGAACGTGGTGTCCCACTACCTTGCCCGAGTTTCGTGGAGAGTTTTTGTGTGCCGACGCCGGTATGCGCGCGTTGCCGACGGAGGGTATTGGTAGTGAAATAGCAGAAAATTTGACTTTTGAAAACCAGCCGGCACTACCCACCGACGCATCTCCTTCCGCTGACGCGTCCGCAGCTCGAATCCTAGCGAGTAACATCACTCAAGCAACCCATAGTACTGACCCCGACGCCCTTGAGGAGGAGGACCCTCAAGACCAGCCTCACCTAGCGTTAGATAGCGACGAGGAGGAGGATGGAGCGGACGAACATCCAATTCGCGAGGCTGAAGAGCACTTACGCCGACTTGTTGGTGACACTGTAGAGAAGATGACAACATGAGAGGAGACTGCTATTTGGACGGTTGTTCTTGGAGTTGCCACATGCACTCGTAGAGAGAGGATCGCTAACTTCAGAGAGAAGGGAGTAGGCCTTAAAGGTGGAATCCCAACGTTTAAAGATGGCGAAGTTGACTTGCTTTCCCTATGGCTACACCTTAATCCCAAGAAAAATCGAAGAAGATCTATACCGCTTAAACAAGGAGGGCTTTAGGAAAAAAGCAAGTTGGAAAACAGTCACACTGCATGAATGGGTTGTCTTTATTGGGATAATATATGCTGCTCGACAGTTCAATAAACTCGGTAAGGAACTTTGGACATCATAGGCGACGGGAGTGAGGGAGGCACCTGATTTTGAACGCTTCATGAAGAGCTACCGCTTCAAGCACATCCGCCAAATGGTCATGTACTCTAAGGCAAACCTCTCAGCTTCCCAAATTGACCCTTGGGCTATGTCTCGTCACATGGTTAACGACTTCAACAACAATAGGGCAACGGCACTTCAACCGGGGATGACTCAGACACTTGATGAGTCCATGTCTAGCTACAAGCCCTGTAAAGACAAGCGAGGAGGCTTACCAAACATATCTTTCATTCTACGTAAGCCCAAGCCCTTGGGAACATAGTTCAAGACGATGTGTGATATTGACATTGGAGTAATGACGTGGGTTGAAGTGCAAGAGGGGAGGACGGCTATGAGACGGAAAGCATTTAGTCGGGAGATGGGAACGACGTGTGCTAATGTTGTGCGCGTGATGGAATTAACCGCCATCCAACTTGGGACAACACTACTTGGCGATAGTTTGTTTACGTATGTTATGGTGCGAAGGTGTATGAATGTGCATGAATCTTAGGGGACTTAAAAGTGATACTGAACATATGTTACACGTCCCTTTAGACTGCGTTACATGCATCCAAGAGGGGCCACCATTTCATGTGTATTGTGAAGACAAGCCACGTTCGCGTCCCCAAGCAATACATTGAAGAAAAATTAAAGGGGAAGAGTGCTGGGAGCATGCTAGTGCTTACCACCAAGCTGGAAGGGGTCGACCTCGTCGCGATGGGCTACAAGTACAACAAAAGGAAGGTCATCCACTTCATTGCCACAGCAGGAGGTCCCCTACATGCAACGATGGGCCGACGAGTATGGCAACATATGTGTTCGAGCCATTCAACGACCAGCCCTTGCTTCATAATATTTTTCAAAGAGCCCCCGTGTCGACAACCATAACCAATCGCGCCCGCACGACCTTGCGCTAGAGGAGCTATGGTAGACACAAGACTGTTGGTTCCGCTTATGGACAACTTTTATGGGCATACACCTGGTTGATTGTTGGAAGCTCTGCCGTTTCCATCTCCCGTCTTCCCACTAGCTCGCCACATGTAGTGTCGTAGACTTCTCCGACAAGTTAGCTGCCGCCCTCCTCACGAACTGTCTTCCTCATGATATTGATAGGCGAACTGTGACGCCTCGTCGCATTTTGCATGCAAAACGCGTGATGGCCGACATCAGAAACCCGCCGTCACGAGAACAACACCGCCGCGGACAATACCCTCGCGTACGAGTCGGCAAGCACATGAAAACAAAACAGAGCCGTTGCAAGTTGTGTCAAGCGGAGAAGAAAGAGAGCTATACCTCATTCTTTTGCCGTGACTGTGGAATACCGCTTTTTGTGGCTTCAAACCGCCATGAGCGGGACTGTTGGACGCAACACGTCGAGAGCTCCTTGGACGAGCTCCATCGCTCCGCCGTTCTCAACAGCATTTGCACTCCCGACTTGGCACACTCTCGCGCAACCCCGACTACCCATGGTTCTTAAATCCTCTTGACTACTTAGTCTATAGCAAGGGCTGGTCGTGGAATGGCTCGAACACATATGTTGCCATACTCATCGTCCCATCGTTGCATGTAAGGGTCGTCTCCGTGTTAAACCGTGCACACACGATCAGTAAGGAAGGTAACTAACGCACACGTAGTTACAGTCACAGTCACGCAAAGGGACAGTCACAGAGACAACCAGCCCGAGGCGTGGTGTCGGGACAACATAAATGTTAGAGTTGAAGCCTAGCGACAGCTCTGTACCAGTACAAACAGGTTATCGGTATGTCCGATCTAGACATGTACTAATCATATCTATAATAGCTTACAATAGCTATCTGCAACTAATAACTATAAGGTATTACTTACAACACTCCCCCTGAAGGTAGCTACGGGATGAAGCGTTGCATTGGGTATTGTCCTCCAAGGATTGCACTTCGGTGTCTTGTGAGTGCTGGTCCTCGGAGGGGCTTGGTGAACATGTCAGCCACCATCTTGTCAGTGGGGAGGTATCTCAACTTGATGGTTCCCTGCTCCACATGGTCCTTGAGGAAGTGCCATTTCAGACCGATGTGTTTGGTCTTCTCGCTGACCAAGGCGTTCTGGGAGTACGCGATGGCGCTTTGGTTGTCCTCCCAGATGGTGGTGGTTTCGGTGATGGGGGCGTTAAAGATCTCCCCCATAAGTTGCCGGAGATGGAGTCCCTCCTTGGTGGCATCCGCCGCAGAGTAGTACTCGGCTTCACACGTGGATTGGGCCACACAGGTTTGTTGTTTGGACTTGTAACTGATGGGCCCGCGTCCAAGTGTGAATAGGTAGCCCGAACGGGACTTGCGGGTGCTGCTGTCGTTTGCCCAGTCAGCGTCGGCAAAGCCTGTGAGTTGGAGACTGTGGTCCGTGCCCCCCCCCAACGTCAAGCGCATGTCGATGGTGCCATGGAGGTATCGAAGGACCTTCTTCAGGGCATGCAGGTGGGCTTCCGTGGGGGAAGCTTGGGCTGAGCCGAGGATGCTCAACGCCGTGGAGACATCGGGGCGCGTGCAGACGGCCGCGTACTGGAGACTGCCCAAGAGGCTTGGGTAAACATCCTTGGCCACGCCGGTGAGATGGGGCGAGGACATGTGCGCGAGGCCGGCGAGGAAGCCAGGGTCCATGGGAAGGGACGACGGTCTAGCGTCGGTCATGTTGTACTTGGCGAGGATGTCGCGCAAGTACTTGGATTGGTCCAAGGAGACGGTGCGTGCCGAGCGGTCACGGGTGATGTGCATGCCGAGTAATTGGGAGAGGTCGCCGAGGTCCTTGATCTTGAACCGTTCTCCGAGCTTGGCCTTGAACGATGCAAGCCATGCGGTATCATTGCAGGCTGCAGGGATGTCATCGACGTACAACGCGATCATGGCGAAGACGTGGCCGGTGCGGAAGATGTAGATGCAAGGGTCAGAAACGCACTGTTGCCACCCATTGTCGACGAGCCATGCACGGAGGAGCATGTTGAACTCGCGGGGGGACTGCTTCAGGCCGTATAGGCAGCGCCTGAGGTGACACACTTTGGACGTGCCATCGCTGAAGCCGAGGGGCTGGCGGATGTACACGTCTTCCTTAATGGGTGCGTAGAGAAACGCAGTGTCGATGTCAAGTTGGCAAAGCTCAAGGTCACGGGCGGCTGCGATGGTCAGGAAGAGACGCAGGCTGGCCATGCGGATGACATGAGAGAATGTCTCAGTGTAATCTAGTCCAGCGCGTTGGCTGCACCCTTTGGCGACGAACCGCGCTTTGAAGCGGGAGACGTCACCGGCGGTGTCAGACTTGACTTTGTAGATCCACATGCTGTTAACTACCATGCGACCCGGGGGAAGGTCAACGAGTTCCCAAGTGCCATTGTCCATGAGGGAGGAGTACTCCTGCTGCATAGCGGCTTGCCACTGGGGGGCCTGGGCGCTGCCCAAGGCAGCTCGGTACGATTTCGGTTCCACACACTCCCGGGCGGACAGGAGGGCGACGGCAGTAGGCGATGTGCCGGCAGGTGTGTGAGGGGGACGAGTGATAAGGTTGGGAACGTGAGGGTGTTCGAAGATGTCCTCTTTGGCTTTGCCCTGTTCAGGGTCACAACACGCCGTCACGAGGGTCGGCGGGAAGTCGGACATGTGGGCAACCATTTCGCCGTAGCGTAGGGGATGAGAACGGAGCCGAGCTTGGCGAGGGGCGGCATGAGGGGGCATGGGGTTTGGCAATGGTATGTCGATGGGGTGGGATTGGAGTGAGGTGGCCGGTGCGTCATCCGAAGGGTTGGTGATGGTGGAGTCGACGGAGAGTTGTGCGCCGAAGCCCGGGGTGTCTTCCTGAAAGACAACATGGACGGAAGTGGTGATTCGGCGGGTTTCCGGGTTGTAAACGCGGTACCCGGGTGCGTCATTGGGGTAGCCGACCATGACGCCACGAAACGCCTTTTCACTGAGTTTTCGACGCAGTTTGCCAGGCACCTTGACGAGGACGGTGCACCCGAAGACGCGAAACTTGGAGGCGTCAGGCACAGGCGACGTGAGGAGGGTGAGTGGGATGCCACCAGTGGGGCCGACTGAGCGACTGTACGTGCGGTTGCGGAGGTACACAACAGTGCTGACAGCGTAGGACCACATGGAGTTGGGAACGGCCATACAGTGTAGCATCGCTGACGCATTGTCCCGGATAGTGCGCCAAGGACGTTCGGCTTTGCCGAGCATGTGGTGGGCGTATGGGGCAGAGAGCAGGATCCCGACGCCGAGCTGTGCGCACATTTGGCGGGTTGTTGCAGCCTCAAAGACAGAGTCCGAGTCAAATTTTATGATTGCTGCAAACGCGCCCGATTGGGAGTGGTAGCGTGCATGCATGTGCTTGATGTCGAGGAGGATGTTTTCCAACTCCGAGCACGCATCGTCTTTGGACTTGAGGAACCGCACCCACATGTAATGGGTGTGGTGGTCAATGACGAGCAAGCAGTAGCGGAGGCCATGTGGGGAGGGGACGTTGACCGGTCCCCATAGGTCAGAGGAGAGGTTGAGGAGGGGACGGGAAGGTTTCGCGCATGCAACGGTGTTGCGCGGTGCAGCTGTGGCCTTGTACACGTGTAACAAGCATGAGTCGCAAGAGACATTGGTTACAGAGCTGGTTAACGCAAGGCTAGTCGGGACACCGTGCGTGTGTTGGGCCCGCAGGCTTCGCATGTTTAGGTGTCCAAACCGACGGTGCCACAGTATAGGGTCGCACTGGGCAGCAAGGGCAACACTAGGGGAGGGAGAATTCACTGTCATCGTGGAGGTACTGGGGGGGGCTGTGGCTGGTGGGGGAGGAGGTAGAGGCCGTTTCCGGAGGGCTCTAGCACACCTATTCATGTGGGAACCACAAGCAAACCAATGTCGGAGTAAGAGAGGAAGATGAATTCACAACCGCTGTGGGTCTGCATCCAGCTGACACTAAGTAACTGGCCGATGCGCTGAGCACAGCGAGAGGACAAGTCAGGGGTGTACAACGCATGGACAGTGCGGTGAATAAGTACGCCTGTGTCAAGGCGGACTGAAATTCGGACGGAGCCACTGCCCTTGACGTCAACACCAAACCCGCCAACGCGCGAGGGAGCGGAGGGGGGTGTGGATCGTACGAAGTCGCCTTTAAACGCGGTGAGGTTGATCGAGCATGCGGAATCGACTACCCAGTACTGTGAGAGGTTACGACCGGGGGTAAGGGAAGATGAGAAGGCTACGGAGCTGAAAGGCACACTCACCTCGGTGTCATCGTAATCATCCATGCACTCCTCGAGGGTAGGCAAACTGTCAAAGTCATCGGCGGGGACGTCGCTCAGCACAGCGGCGTGCGCAGAGTGAGAGCCACCAACAGGGGTGCCGTACTTCTGAATGATCATTTTGCGCTTCGCGAGTGTCCACCGCAAGAGGGCGTCATCCGGGGCATTGCAAGAGCACAAGATGTGGTCCGGGCTACCGCAAGCGGAACACTTGGTGGGCAGGACGCAACCACCGCGAGGGACACGTGGAGGGTGGCCTCGACCGATGTGTGATCCGTGGCCAGCAGCGACAAACGCGGAGATGGGAGGCGGTGAGGTGTGGGGAGATGTTGCGGCCGGGGCGTCGTCCTCGTCCATGTTGTGCGCAAGGTGGAGAATGATGGCCATCACTTCATCAGCCGACATGATGTAGTCCGTGTCAAAGGCGTTGATGACGCATTGCTTCGCCTGACCGTGTGGGCCGCTGCTGGAAATACCGCGCAGCATGAGGAGACCGAGGTGGTGGGGGTGGATGGCAACGGAGCCATCAACCAACTCCATGTGGTCGTGCGCTGTCAGCGTTGTGTACCTTCGCAACCGCACGTACAGTCGCTCGGTCGGACCTAATGGGGGCGTCCCCCTCACACTCCTTATGTCGTCGGTGCCCGAGGCCTCCAAGTTCCGCGTCTTCGGCTGCGCCGTTTTCGCCAAGGTCCCCGACAAACAACGTCGGAAACTCAGTGAAAAAGCATTTCGCGGCGTCATGGTGGGCTATCCCCCTGACGCACCTGGGTATCGTGTCTACAATCCGGAAACGCGTCGCATCACCACTTCCGTACATGTTGTCTTTCGGGAATACACCCCAGGCTTCGACACACAACCCTCCGTCGACTCGGCCATCACCGACTCTTCGGACGACGTACCCGCAGACTCACCCCTATCCCACCCCATTGACCTCACATTACCCCACACCCTACCCCCCCCGGCAGCCCCTCGCCATGCTCGGCTCCGCTCCCACCCCATTCGCTACGGCGATATGGTTGCCCACCTGTCCGGCTACCCACCGACCCTCGTAACGGCGTGTTGTGATCCTGAACAAGGCACAGCTCACGAGGACATATTTGAGCACCCTCACGCCCCCGACCTTGTCACGGGTCCCCCACACACACCTGCCGGCACGTCCTCTACCGCCGTCGCCCTCCTCTCCGCCCGAGAGTGTGTGGAACCAAAATCCTACCGGGCTGCGCTGGACAGCGCCCAAGCCCCCCAATGGCAAGCCGCTATGCAACAGGAATATTCCTCCCTCATCAGTGTGACGAGTACAGTCCTGCAACAGTACATTACATGACATTGTACAGGTACTCGTTACGGATTCCAATTCGTGCTTTTCAACATGACGGACGTATACTCGTGGGTACGTCGCTACTGCAATATTGTAATGGTGCTAATGCTACAGTACGACCCGTACCTCCCGGTACGTACAGATATGCATAATTAATCTAACTAGCCAGATGACGCGCCAGAACGAGCTCTTCGATGCAGAAGGAGCCGCGTCGTGAAACCCGATGCCAGGCAGGCCGCGTCTCGAGGGAGATGACGACGGTTAGACAGCGCTAACGCCTGACACGTAAGCGTAGCTTGCAGGCGTAATTAGTCTGGGCTGAAACCTATTTAAGCCCAATGCAGTAAAGGGAGGTGACAGAACCTTTTAACAATTCCATTGTTCACTTACAACATCTACTGCCTAAGTACAACAGTGACACATCTTTCACCATTGACTCTCGACAAACATCATTCTGCCATCTTGCAACGATAGGACTAGACAGACTAGAACAGATTTGTGCTAGCATTTAGCTTTCAGAGGCTAACCGCCACATCAGCAACCGCACGTGGGACCTTGTGGACCTCCCCCCATGCCGCATGGTCGTCAACAACATGTGGATCTTCAAAGTCAAGTCGGATACAACCGGCGACGTCTCCCGCTTTAAAGCGCGGTTCGTCGCCAAGGGGTGCAGTCAACGCGCCGGACTGGACTACACGGAGACCTTCTCCCCCGTCATCCGCATGGCTAGCCTGCGTCTCTTCCTAACTATCGCAGCCGCCCGCGACCTTGAACTCTGCCAGCTTGACATCGACACAGCGTTTCTCTACGCCCCCATCCGGGAGGATGTGTACATCCGCCAGCCCCTCGGCTTCACCGATGGAACGTCCAAGGTTTGTCACCTCAAGCGCTGCCTCTACGGCCTTAAGCAGTCCCCCCGCGAGTTCAACATGCTACTTCGTGCATGGCTCGTCGACCATGGATGGCAACAATTCGTCTCCGACCCGTGCATCTACATCTTCCGCACCGGTCACGTTTTCGCCATGATCGCCATGTACGTCGATGACATTCCCGCGGCCTGCAATGATGCCACTTGGCTCGCATCGTTCAAAGCCCAACTCGGAGCACGGTTCAAGATCAAGGACCTAGGCGACCTCTCCCAACTCCTCGGCATGCACATTACCCGCGATCGCTCCACGCGCACAATCTCGCTGGACCAATCCAAGTACATGCGCGACATCCTCGCCAAGTACGGCATGTCCGACTCTAAGCCGTCGTCACTTCCGATGGACCCGGGCTTTCTCGCCGGCCTCGCATACTTGAATTCGCCCTCTCTCACAGGGGTGGCCAAGGACGTCTACCCCAGCCTCCTGGGCAGCCTCCCGTACGCAACCGTGTGTACACGCCCCGATGTCTCCACGGCGTTGAGCATCCTCGGCTCTGCCCAAGCCTCACCCACCGAGGCACACTTGCAGGCTCTGAAAAAGGTCCTCCGCTACCTCCATGGCACCATCGACATGCGCCTGACGTTGGGGGGGGGCCTGGACCACAGCCTCCACTCACATGCTTTGCCGACGCTGATTGGGCCAACGACAGCAGCACCCGCAAGTCTCGCTCCGGCTATCTCTTCACCCTCGGACGCGGGCCAGTCAGCTACAAGTCCAAACAATAGACTTGTGTGGCTCAATCCACGTGTGAAGCCGAGTACTACTCTGCGGCTGACGCCACCAAGGAGGGACTCCACCTCCGACAACTCCTGGGGGAAATCTTCGACTCCCCCATCACCGAAACCACCACTATCTGGGAGGACAACCAGAGCGCCATTGCATACTCCTAGAATGCCTTGGTCAGCGAGAAGACTAAACACATCGGCCTGAAGTGGCACTTCCTCAAAGACCACGTGGAGCAAGGGACCATCAAGTTGAGGTACCTCCCCACTGACCAGATGGTGCCTGACATGCTCACCAAACCCCTCCCATGACCTGCACTAGCAAGACACCTACCGAAGTGCGATCCTTGGAGGACAATACCCAATGCAACGCTTCATCCCGTAGCTACCTTCAGGGGGAGTGTTGTAAGTAATACCGTATACGTATTAGTTGCAGATAGCTATTGTAAGCTACTCTAGATATGATTAGTACATGTCTAGATCGGACATACCGATAAACTGTTTGACTCGGTACATAGCTGTCGCTAGGCTACAGCTCTCTCACTTCTGTTGTCCCGACACCACGCCTTTAGGCTGGTTGTCGCCGTAACTGTTCCGTTTGCGGGACTGTGACTGTAACTACGTTTGCGTAAGTTATTTTCCACACTAACTGTGTTTGCATGGTTCAATAGTACCACGCGCATTCTAGTGTCAGAGTTTGTAGGAAAAAGGAAATCACATCCGCTGTGTGACTGCATCCAACCAACATTAAGGAGTCTCTCAATGCGCTCAGTAGAACGTGATGAAAGGTCGGCGGTGTACATTGCATGTACCGTGCGGTGAATGATGTGGCCATATGTCAGCCGAATGGAAATCCGCACTGAGCCACTGCCCTTAACGTCAATACCGACCCCACCCACGCGAGAGGGAGCGGAGGGCGGGTTTGACGTAACGAAATCACTTCAAAACGCGGTCAAGTTGATTGAGCATGCGGAGTCCACTACCCAAAACTGGGAGAGGTCATGACCATGTGTGAGGGAGGATGAGAAAGCGAAAGAGCTCAAGGGGACACTATCCTCGGTGTCTTCGTACTCATCTGTGCAGTCCTCGAGAGTTGGCAGGATGCCAGCGTCGTCGGCGTGGACGTCGCTCAGCAGGGCAGCGTACGCCGAGGCAGAGCCACCAGGGTGCCGTTATTTTGGACGATCATCTTCCGTTTGGCGAGAGTCCACTTCAAAAGGGCGTCATATGGGGCACTATAGGAGGACATGATGTAGTCCAGGTTGCCACATGCGATGCACTTGTTGGGTAGTCCACGACCACCACGAGGACCACGTGGGTTGTGTCCACGGCCGTTGTGTGAACCGCGACTAGCAGCGAGAAACGTAGAGATGGGAGGGGGTGATGTGTCGGGGGCCGGCATGCCCGGAGCACTAACTTCCTCGTCCATCTTGTGTGCTAGATTGAGGATGTTGGCCATCACCTCATCGGCGGATATTAGGTAGTCATCGGTGTCGAAGGCGCAATGACAAATTGCTTGGCATGGCCGAAAGGGCCGGTGATGGATATGCCACGCAGCATGAGGAGGCCGAGATTGTGGGGGTGGATGGCCGCGGAACCATCAACCCGCCGACAAGTCTCATTGTAGGCATCGAACGTCTGCCTCATAAAGTGGACGTAGTCAGACAGGGACTGTCCTCGGCGCTGCTTGAGCATGAGTTTGTCCAACTGAGAGAGAGAGCGAGCGAAGGACATGCAATCCAGTCTTTCACACAAGATGTCCCAGGCTGCAGTGGCGCTATCGGGGCGTGCAGTTGACACGCACTTCATGGCCTGGTCAGCGCGCTTATTGTCGTTGGCGGCATGGAGCAAGAGTTTGTTGGCGTAGTGCTAGGCATGCTCATCCAGCCAGGCGCACGACTCGCGGATGGCCAGCTGAGGGATGAGGTACGCTGCTATGAGTGAGAGTTGAGGAAGTTCCTCTTCCACTACTTGAAGTCCGAGTTGGGCCCTATGGTGGGGGCCGATATTTCCATAGACCGGTTGAGGGCGTCCTTGTCGAAGCCGGTTGCTTCATGAGCAACACGGCCGACGACCACTAGGACAATGGTCGGGCGACGCCCTCCACGGCTGTTGTGAGCACCACGTTGGGCAGGAGAGGGATGCTGGCCAAAAAGTGAGGAGGTAGGCCACCAATGAAAGGAGAGTGGCCGGGCACTACTAGCGGCGGACAGTATGGGTGCGGGTGTCCACGAGAGGTGGGGACGTGGTGCGGCCGAGCATCAAAGAAGAGGGGTCCGTGGGTTGGAGGGGCATAGCCGATGAGAGGGGGGTACGGTGGAGGGGGTGGGAGAGGGTCCATGGAGTGGTCGTCGCGCGGGGGTTCTCGATGCGCATCACGGCGGCTCTGAATAACAAGGGGGTCGGCAGCAGCAACAACAACAACAACAACAACAACAACGTTTGCCGTCTGCGCGTCCATGCGAGCGTTTATGAGCGCCATTTGCTCAAGGACCAGCGCGAGCGTATCAAGGGTTGAGACAAGAGTACTTTGCTGAGAGCTGGGGTCGGGGGAATCAACAGGCGTGACTGGTGGAGAGTCGGCGGAACGAGTTTTTGGTGCCATTGTGACAGACGAAAGAAAAAGCAGAACGACAGGCAGCGGTAAGAATCACTAGCCGGATGACTTGTGCCTAACATTGGTTTCAGATGCCCGCCGACCCCTCGGCATGTAGCCCCGGGGTGTCTCAACGTCCCTTTTTTTATTATCCTCCACCCCGTGTGGTGCACAAGTCGAGGCCACGGCCAGAACACGTGGAGCGATGCGCTGCTCGGTGAGTCGCTAGATAAATATTTAAATTATTTATGCTAGGGTTGTCGTGCACCCTTTGTATGCGTATTCACACAGTAGTGCGCCCCCCCTTTCTCTTGCTTGGACCTTTGTGCACCCTGTCCACACACGACGAGTGTGTCGGTGTGGGTGGTAGTCTGGCGTCCTCGGGCAGCAAACTTAGGTGGGGTGGTGTGGTGGGCTTTACAGCGCAGTCTATACTTCCGATACCGCCGACTACAAGGTGAAAGTACTATGTTTCTATGTGAACTTGCCTTCTACGGGAGAGGTGGCGATCGCAGCTCACCGAACTAGGTTGTCGCGCGTGAGTGGCGTGAGGAAGGGGCCCATAACCTTTTGAACCGTGCAAACATGATTAGTATGAAAGGTAACTAAAGCAAACGTAGTTACAATCACATTCACGCAAACGTAGTTATAGTCACAGAGACAACCAACCCGAGGCGTGGTGTCGGGACAAAAGAAGTTTCGAGTCAAACATGTTATCGGTATGTCCGATCTAGACATGTACTAATCATATATAGAAAAGCCTACAATAGTTAGCTATTTGCAATGAATAACTAGAAGGCTTTACTTAAAACAAGATGATCGCACATGTCACTTGCCCCGCACTATGTATTTGAGCTACATGACATACCTCTCTCGTAACACATTTAATATAATCTCCGTCTCACCAGCATGTTGGTAGGTACTACGATTGCGATAACTTCCTCACGGACGGATGCTGTAGTTTGAAATCCTTACTAAGAGACCAAGCCCGCATGTTGCGATGAGTTCTATGTGTGGAGAAGGATGCTACGTCGGAGGCTGTTCACGTCTTACCAGTGGAATAATAGGCAGTTGAGACGGCTCTCAAGGTCATTGATTAACAATAGAAAACATGAAGCCTTTAGTTTCGATTTCGAATGGTCGACAAAGAAATCGACAGCCTAGCCAAAGTCTCCTGTGATGAGTGGTGGGGATTGGCTAAAGAATCCGATTTACTTTATTGTTCTGAGGATGCACGCGGCAGCAGATTCCCAAGGTAGGCTCAAATCGACAAGGCAGCAACGAAGTGGCTGAACGCGTCCAATTTGATCTTGTTGAGAAATATTTTCCAGCTGTGTAACAGCAACTTCAGCAACGCCTTGTCCGCTAGGGCCCCTCATAAACACTCTTTTCGTCTTTGCATTCCCAAAGAAGAACGAAAAGATACTCCTGCCGGTGCGCATTGCGTCCTAGAGAAACCCCGCAGAATATGCTCCAATATCAGAGCCACACCCTGAGTGTGCACAAATGAATCCACGACTATATGCATGGCAGGTACATTGCAGAACAAGCAATACCTTGACCTGAGAATAGGTCACGAGGCCAGAAAACACAACATCTTCAGGTAGCAGCAGAGAATTAGAGGAGGAGCTCTCCGCAGTCTGATCGCAACTCAGAAATTTACTGCTCCGAATAGAGAGGACGACGCAGAAATACGAATCAACTTCTGAGACAATCTGTAGAGGGGCATTTTGGGCAAGTTACGTTAGTACAACTCTGATACACTTGTGTCCGCAACCATGCATATACAACTTATTCAGTTCAATAGGACTCTGGTATTTACGTACCAGTGACTCAAATGTTTCTTCGAAGTTAACGACTGAAAATGAAATTTCAGGCCAGCATATTGTTGGGTTCTGAGGAAGGTCTTCCCTACTCTGAACTTCGGCATCGATAGGTGTGCGTATTGGGGATGCGTATACTTGCGTACGAGACTGTATGCAAACAAACTTATAGTTAGAGGGTTTCAGGTGCTACTTGAGTCAATGCATGGAAACCAATGCAAGGGCAGCCACGCATGGACATATTGAATCACTGAAAAACTCACTTCAACGACAGTTTCCCCAAGGCTGCCACCTCCTGTGGACCCTTGCCTGTGCGGAACACAAGCAAGACATTCTATCAAGCCTAAGCGGCCAAAGCATTTCCACAAGTAGGACACAAATTCGGTGGAATATCACGTCGGATGCGGTTTGACGTCTTCTTGGTGTGTCAGCTGTAGAGGAAAGTGAGAGGATTTCAAGCTATCGCTCATACTTGCATACTGCCAATGCGAGCTCAAATTCGGTGTGCGCAATCAAATTTAGGAAGACAGTCTTGTGCCAATCGACGTCGTGCGCCTGGTCACCAACATAACAGTTAGAATAGGTGAGAACGTAAACTCAATAAATAACACGCAATGGCACAAAGGATAGGCCACACGCTTGTTTACCATTGATATCAGACCTTCAGGAAGCCTCGGAGACCATCGCCGTGCAGTGAAAGGTGCCTGGCCGACCTGAACAAATCAAGTGCGCTTATAGTCACTATTCGGGGCAGCAAGGTGACGCCTCTAGGCCGGATAAGGAAACGGCATGAACTCACTGAGACACTGACCTCTGGGTTCTTCCAAACGAAAAATAGCAAGTCGTCGGCTTGGAGGCGCGCCCCTCCGTTGTTTGCAACGCCCTTCAGGAACTACCACAACATGGGCAGGGAGACGAGTGAAACCCGCAAGGATGGTTCCAGCAGAACAGAACCTAAATAGAAGGGACCAGAGAAAGGAACGTAGAACACTGCAAAAAAACAACAGGAAGGAGAGTTCACCAGAGATTCGAAGCACAGCTGCCATTGGGCGGCGCCCCAAGAGGTGTCCGAGTCATAGCTCGATGAGGCCGGCACTGTGAATGCGTTGCGTTTAACTTCCCTTAGAAGCTGTGCGTTATTGCAGCTCATGCTATTCCACCGGTTGAACCACACCAGGCCCTTCAACTTGGCATAGTCGCATAGATGAACAAAAAATGGGCCCGCCTGAGAAGAAGCACGGAGCCTAAAGTTCGACAGCAGGCAAAGGAACAGGTTTTTCCTTTGTGAGAGGGTGATATAAAAAGCAAAAGAGAGAACAACCGCAAGGCCCACTACTGCAGTCTGGGGCGGGGAAAACGGTGAGAAATCGGGGTAGTAAGCAATCCGTCCCCCAAAGCCAAGGTACCGTACACAAGTGGAATAGCGGAATAGCGAGAGTTGGACGAGAAATAAAGGGCGGTATGGTCACATTTTTCCCCCCAGCCGGTTTTCGCCGCCCGCAATTTGAATTTTCCTTATTTAAATAATTGACGACGCGAAATTCCTTATTTATGGTCACATTTTTCGGTAAAAGACAGATAAATGCTCACATTTCGAAATCCCATGTGCTTTTCGACGTCCCCAACCCCGATTTGCTGGTCAAAAGAGAAAATAAGTCACATTTTTGTCGACATGGGTAGGGCCGGCTACGGTTATGGTCACATTTTTGCCGCGTTTGACTCAATAAATAGAATCACCGGCTAGATAAAAAGCATGAGTTGTACTAGCCCTAAAACCATCAAGGACGTGAAACGACGGATCCGGGAGCTAGGAGCCTTTCCGGCTGAGAATCAAAGCGAGCTCATGAAACTCTGCGGGGCGCACCCCAAGGCCGTCGGTGCATCCTGCGTGATTCGCAATTGGGACTCGCGTGATTTCGGGTTGATGTTCACGTACGACGGAGCAACTCCCAAGACATTTTCAATGGAGACCGCGGCACGTTACTACCTAGGTAAGCCCTTACCAGACAGCAAACGCGCCGCCTTTTTGAACGCCATGCGGATGGAGATAAACGATCAAGTCTGCGCCTTCCGAAACGCCTCGGGGTACCGGGGCCGATCGGACTACCACGTCGATCACGAAATAAAGTTTAGAGACCTAGCAGCCGAGTGGATCGCAACCGGGAAGTCGTGCGAGACGGAGTGGGTCTTTGATGGGTTCTTCAAACACATGTAGCCGTTTCTCCGCGATCGCTCCGCTGCCGCAGACTAGAAGAAATTCCACGATAATAAAGCGAAGCTCAGGATGCTTACGCCTGAGGAGAACATACGATTAAGATAGGTGCGTTTAATTTAGAATTTAAAAACTCTTGTTCACACAGCGTTGTCAAACCCCCGAAAACCGTACGCGCTAAAAACATACAGTTTTAACGATTTCGGCGCTCCCGACGAGCGCTTCCGTCTACCCCCAACCACCATCCTATTGTACATGAATGAATCCCCAAGGACGGCGAGCCCAAGTAGCTATCACTTTTCAAATCGCGGCTGTGACGAGAATATGTTGTAAGGCGCGCATTGGGGGGCAATCGTTGACGATTAAGGTCTGAGGTTGTCGTCGACAGTGTAGCGTCGGTGGGTCGATCAGCGTGCAGAGACTTATTTCCGGCACCTCACTCACCAACTCACATCCCGTCAGAGCTAAAGTGCAGCACCGAAAGGCACGTTTATGGTTGCGCCGTGGCCATTCTATACGCATGAAGGGTATATTTGAGGGACTCCCTAGCTGTTTTTTCGTTTATCGCGACTGAATGTTCGATGTTTGTCGCTCTTGGAGTGCAAGTCATCGCAACATCGGGTGTAGAATACACGCCGAGCCGCGCAACCGCCCCACAACTTCCACAATGGCGTACCGTGAGAACTGCGCGGCGTGCGTGCTCGGACTTGCCAGCAACCAACCGATTCGGCAGGACACATGCACACAATGCGGAGAGTCAAACACGATGGGGGGAGAAGGTTTGTTGTCGGCTGATGACTTGAGGGCAACGCTTACAAAGGTGCTTTTCTCACGATGTGGGAACGCCCGAGTGGAAGGAATAGCGAATGCGACGCTAAGGAACATCCCTCCGCAGCTCGTGAGCAACTACTCCAATACCCACCCGGGTTGGGAGGAGCGTCGCCGTGGTACACGCCTTCCAAGAGCGACGAGGGTGTGTTATTGGACGTCTTCTCCCGGGGCAATACGGGACCTCATCAAGTTCCAAGACATGCCACCCCCCGCGCCCAAGGGCTCCACAACGCTGCAACGTCGGCGCATCGCGGCCCACGACTGTGCTCGTGCACTTCCTAGTGGCGACCTTGTTTCAATTGTTGGAACAATGCAGCTTGTCGGGGAACGTTCTCCTCTCAGTCTTAACAGTTCACGATACGTTAACAAGCTCGTTGTGACGTTTAACAAAGCCGTGGTGGGAGCAAAAGAAGGCTCGACCCTACGGATGCCCCGCGTTTTAAAGGACGAGAACCTGAACTTCAACAACAAGGCCGTGTGGCCGTGGCTAGCGCTAGCAAACAGCATGGAGGCGTTGTGGAGACGAGAGCCGCAAGGTGTCGTTAATGATTTTATGCAAGATGCGTCTCAAGCGGTAGGTGCCTCGGCTGCTCTCGCATCTGCACTCCTATGGGATTGCACGGGAAATATTCCGGCGCCACGGGCACGGCGCCGTATCGTGAAATGGAACCCACCTGAGAACGCGGCCAGGGTAAAGAATCTGAAGCGTCTAGCCGAGTTTTGGGAGAAGGGACAAGAGTATCGCGAGGAGCATGACGCGTTCTTGCGACCACACCGGATCGAAGCGGGGGAGACGGACAACACTGCTTCATCGGAGACGGACAGCGGGTATACCTCAGGGTTTACCATCGACTCCTCCGATATCAAGTGGGTGCCTCACTTGAAACTAGAATATAAAGCGTGTTTGCGGAAACAAGAGGCGGTTAAGAGCAGGACACAACAGGAGGAGCGCGAGGCGCGGGTCAGGCGCCGACAAAAGGAGCACGACCAAGCGGGCCAAGCGGAAGCTTGTTTCGAAGTGGGTGGGCGGCGACCATGATGATGGGGCGAGCACATCATGATGACACACTATGCACACACCATAGTCATAATGAATATAGATATATGAACATGTTATTAATGGTGAAAATCACGATGACGCATTGCGCCCCTTCTGCATGTTTTTCAGTGATGATGTGCATTGCCAAGTTAAGTGAGGGAGGGGGAGGGCGGGAGGGGTGATACACTTCACATGGGGAGCATACATAACAAAAGGAGGCTCGATCTTCAATGCCTAGGTTGTATACTCACTGTGCGTCAGCTTCTTCTTCGTCACTTCAGCCTTTATTGCTTGACGTCGCTTGATCGCCGCTGACTTTTCAGACGGCCCGTGGGGTAACGACCGCATTGCTGACTTGCTGCCACTGCCGCTTGTTGGCCCGTGTGTTGCCATGTGTGGCGAGCCAGTTGCTGAGAATGGTTCATGCTCTGCCCCACCCTCGAAAGAGTAACATTTCCCTTTTGCTTTACGCGCTGCCGCTGCCTGTTGGTAGCCTTCCTGAAACCTTGCTTCGTCCCAATATTGTTGTGTTCCATCCCGTGCGCGCTGAACAGATTGAGGCTGCCATGCTCCTCCATCCACTCAAGAAAGTGAAAAGCAACATGCAGGTAATAGAGAGTAATTAGCAAACAAAGCGTAACTAAAAACATAATCATAATCACATGGAGTGTCTTCCAATGACATATATTGTCCCATGCAAATGAACTGTGTGGTGCATGCAAATATAATCAGCATGTTGCTCACCTAGTGCATGTATGGGATGACACCATGATGTGACGAGTACAGTCTTGCAACAGTACATTGCAGGACATTGTACATGTACTCGTTACTAATTCCAATTCGTGCTTTTCCATCGGACGGACGTACACACGTGGGTACGTCGCTACTGCAATATTCATAAAGGGTGATGATGCTACAGTACGACCCGTACCTCCCGGTACGTACAGCTACGCATAATTAATCTAACTAGCCAGATGACGCGCCTAAGCGAGTTCTTCGATGCAGAAGGAGCCGCGTCGTGAAACCCAATGCTAGGCAGGCCGCGTCTCAGGACAGATGACGACGGTTAGACAGCCTTAACGCCTAACACGTAAGCGTAGCTTGCAAGCGTATGCAATCTCGGCCGAGACCTATTTAAGCCCAGTGCAGTAGAGGGAGGTGACAGAACCATTTAACAATTCCATCGTTCACTTACAACATATGTTGCTTAAGTACAGCAGTGAAACATCTTTCACCATCGTCTCTCGACAACATCATTTTGCCATCTTGCAACGACAGAACTAGACAAATTAGAACTGATTTGTGCTAGCGTTTAGCTTGAGGAGGCTAACCGCTACAATGAGCTCCGGCTACACTGATATACGCTTCGAAGAAGTTGTCTGCCGCTCCCTCTAGCGCTTTTGCTCCTGCCTGCTTCGCATCGGCGTCTTTGATATCAGGTTCCGCACTCCATGCGTCCACCATATCATCATATCGCTGCCACAAAAGGCGGGCACTCACAGCCTCTGGTGTCGATTGGTCAGGGAAGACGACGTCGAGCAGTCGCTGCCGTTGCTGCAACAAGGTCTCCAGCTCAGGGCCATCGAAGTGGGGAATGCCCGCCTTCGTAGGTGTCTTCGCCTTCGGCATGACCTTCACTACCCGCCAAATGCCGGCCTCATCCATGATGTTCATCAATAATGTCGCCATCGAGGTCGTCGTGACGTTGCAGTGAATTGTTTGCCACATGACATGCAGGCAGATTTGTAGCCCTGCGTGCATGTCGTCCCCAATCATGTACAAAGTGGGCACGGACTGGTTGATGGGGGGGAGGGGGGGGGTGACCATGGCGCTGGCCAAAATGAGTCCGTCGATACGCATGTCGAGCGGTTGCAGTGTCCGCTGGTGCATGTTGCAAATGTTTGCTAACAACCTCGGAGCATCCCGGGCAGACGTATGGCTCAACGAGGCCGAACTCTGCGCCAAAGACGTGAGCAAGCATGTTCGACACGTCCACCGTTTTAGTGAATGGCAGCTCCATACCCTTGCGGCGGTAGTCTCGCTTGGTTAGTGCCACATCCATCTTGTTCTGCGAGCAGATGTGGCAATGGTGGGCGCTTGATGGGCCTGCATGACCAGAGGAAGCGGAGAGGAATACCGTGTCACCTCCCATAAGTTCCCTCACATGGAAGGTGCGACCGTGCACCTCAATGCCACTTTCCACGATCACATCCATATGTCTGCGGATTCCTTTTGTCCTTTCCGAAAACTGATCGTACTTATCAGCGCCTTCGTAGATGCAGACCTTCACGCAGTTGTAGATGTTGTTGACCGCTTGCCCGGACAGCACAAACCCCTCATCATCCCACCCTTCGACGATGGGCTTCAAAATGCACAAGACGGACCCCTTATTCTTGCGCTTGTAGGCAATGCTACCAACAAATGTTCAGCGACATCGGTGCAAAAAAGTCTTTTGTTACAGTCTGCACAAATCATGCAATGAGTGTGCATATTGATCTTATAACATGTAAAGATCGGTGTTGACGTGGATCAAATGTGTGTATGAAAATATTATTAAAAAGGGGGTCATTGCTACACCTTGAAACTAGATTAGGTGGTCGCCCACAATGGTTAACTGTGCCTCTAACTGCTCCACTGGGATGAGTTGCAATCGCTGGGTTAATGCAGCCCGCACATCAACCTTCGCCATCAATACATCCTCCGACACCACCATGCCAGCTGCGTCGGCCACCTCCTTATCCGCCCTCGCTACCGATGACGAGCTCCACAAGATCGCCATGTCTGTGCCATAAGGCAGCGCAAGGGGGGTCGTACTCATTTGTTTCTGGGTTCTTGTTAATCCATGAACACACGGAATGGCATGAAGGGGGATAGAACCGCCGCTTCCCGGAACGGAGGTGTACGCCAAAATATTGTGTATATGAACCCATCGCATCGCATCGCGACTGAGCGGCGAGCACCTATAGCGAACACCTCTAGGTGAAGGGCCAAGACTCCCCCGGAGTCTAGCTTATAGATGTGTCCATTAGTAGTTTTACGGAGGGATATGTAAACACTCCCCCTTAATGGACAAACTCCGGCCGGTGCCCTAGTAAACCCCACGTAAACGCGGAGGGCCCAAAACCTGTTAATCCATGTACACACGAAATGGCATGAAGGGGGATAGAACCGCCGCTTCCCGGAACGGAGGTGTACGCCTTATCCAAGTACCGCCAAAAGTCGGTACCCGATAGCAACATATTGTGTATATGAACCCATCGCATCGCATCGCGACTGAGCGGCGAGCACCTATAGCGAACACCTATAGGTGGAGGGCCAAGACTCCCCCGGAGTCTAGCTTACATATGTGTCCATTAGTAGTTTTACGGAGGGATATGTAAACACTCCCCCTTAATGGACAAACTTCGGCCGGTGCCCTAGTAAACCCCACGTAAACGCGGAGGGCCCATAACTTGTTAATCCATGTACACACGAAATGGCATGAAGGGGGATAGAACCGCCGCTTCCCGGAACGGAGGTGTACGCCTTATCCAAGTACCGCCAAAAGTCGGTATCCGATAGGAACATATTGTGTATATGAACCCATCGCATCGCATCGCGACTGAGCGGCGAACACCTATAGTGAACACCTATAGGTGGAGGGCCAAGACTCCCCCGGAGTCTAGCGTACATATGTGTCCATTAGTAGTCCTACGGAGGGATATGTAAACAATTCCATACCCCTGAGATGGCATGCCTCATCGTTCCGTACTTCCTCCAAGGCAGCTGGCACAACCACTTCAGAAATGAGCAAAGGTCTTTTGACCGATGCTCATGGATGAACGCGACTACCTTGCGCTCCACTTGCACCCCCACACCGCGCTGGTCGCATATACGTTCGAACACGACCGGATTCTCGTCGAAGAACCCGCTTAGGAGTTGGAGGACGGTGTTCTCCCCGCAACCCCCGTCGCAGCGCGCCTCCAAGAACCCCATCAGCTTCCCTTTCGCCTCCCGCTTATACTAGCCCCGACGCGCGCCGCCGGCCACTAACGGCGCCGTTATCAACTTCGTTAACGGGCGGACGGCAACGCCACCTTTGACCACCTTCCGTTTCTTAAGTAATGCCTTCCGCTGCGACTCGCTGTTAGACTTGCCACGACCCTCAGCCGATCGATCAGTCCCGGCGACGCTGAGCAACATGTCCATCTCTTGTTGAAGCTTGATGTTCGCCTTTTTCAAAGCCGCAATCTCTCGCCGAGCAGCTTCAAGCGCAGCCTCCAAGCTCTCCACATGCTTTGCCGACAACAACCGTGCATCATCTTTGTCCTTTATTGCTGACCTGGCACGCTCACACTCCGCGGCCAACGACCTTTTTGCGTCCTCGAGCTTGCGCTTCAGTCTTTCACTCGTTGGCTTTATTGCTGTTGGTGATGCGCCGACCCGCAAGAACCACCGCCGCGGCGGCTTCGGCCCTTACCGCCCTAGCCTCGACCGATCTTTGTTTTATGAAGCGGTTTTGTCGACCTTGTACTCGCATAATACCCCCGTGCACATGCTCTCCACTCATGGCTAGCTATCCCTAGCGAATGTTGTCGCACATGCAAACACGCGCAATTGACAATATTCTCAGCAGAAAAACCTCGGTGATGTTGTAACACGACGCTACGACATTAAAACTACTAATCACACATCACGACGCGTCTTCAACCCGCCGACCGACTCACGTGACACGTAATCGCCGCATGCATCCACTCTGGGAGGTAGGGTGTGAGGTTGGAGTAAAACAAACGCCGCACTGCGCGTATGCGACGCGGTGATGATCTCGGTGGATTTGAATTCGCGCATCGGCGCACATAAAACGCGCGCTTTTAGGGGGTTTGAAAACGTTGTGCAAGAGTTAAAAGATCTCCAGCATGGTACGAGTAATTACGGATGCCCAGCGCGAGCGTAAGCGTGAAACCGACCGCCTTTACCGTGAGACGAACCGGGAAAAGTTCAGGGAATACAATCGGGTGTATCCACAGCAACTACCGGCAAACAAGGTTATCGTCATATAGTTTTTGCGGTGAGTTGCAGTGCTAAGTGGTTTGTCTCTCGTGTGCCTTTTTGTGCACAACACGGGATACGTAGTGTTTTACTAAAATTATCGTGATGTTGTTTCAAAAACCATTTGATGGCAATGTGGCCTTCAAGATGGGTAACCAAGGAGCCGTGCATGCCATCTTGAAATCATAGCTTATTAGGGTTTATGCAAACGGCTTCGTGCATGGAGATTGGGGCTACAACAACATTCATAACGTTGTGAAGATCATGTTGTATGAGGGAAAAGATAAGTACGGCGATGCGCCCGCCGGCGGCGCAGCGGCGGCGGCCCCGGAGGGGGGTGCGCTCGCATGCCCGTCGGCACCTACCTCTACCTCCAGGCGGTGGGCGCTGGTATCCCCGTAGCCGTGCCATGCTTGGCAGGGTAGGGGGCTGAACGAGGTACCAACAACTGCTATCCGCGGGATCTGCAGCTGTCGGGAAGCCATGTACGGAGGGTTTTGGAAAAGCATGATATCCGTACACTAGCACATGGATCTCCCGCCCGGCCAGTCCGATGTGTTTTTCAGAAACTATGAACTCACAGATACTCTCTCGTCACGGCGGGAACGATGTCTTCGAAAAAAAATTGGCGAAGAAGGGTACGGAAGGATCAGCGGTGGGACGAGGGTGTTGGAGATGGCGGCGGACAACAAGGAAGCTGAGCTAGGGCACGGCGCTCGCTAGCAATCGCTAGCCTTGCGAGAGTTTTAAGTCTCCCATGGGGGCGAGGCTTGAAGCTACGCATGACGGTGGTGGGTCGCGACCGGGGGAGCGGCACGGTCTGGCGGCGGAGATCCTTAGGATCTGTTAATCCATGTACACACGGAATGGCATGAAGGGGGGTAGAACCGCCGCCTCCCGCAACGGAGGTGTACGCCTTATCCAAGTACCGCCAAAAGTCGGTACCCGATAGCAACATATTGTGTATATGAACCCATCGCATCGCATCGCATCGCGACTGAGCGGCGAACACCTATAGCGAATACCTATAGGTGGAGGGCCAAGACTCCCCCGGAGTCTAGTGTACAGATGTGTCCATTAGTAGTTTTACGGAGGGATATGTAAATATGATCACCCGCCGCCGGAACAACCCGGTAGGGGGGGATTTTGGGAAAATATTCCCGTACCCAACATCTTTTGTGGCGCGGCGACTCGATCCATGTGTCCGAGCCGCCCCTACACTAGTCGGTACCCGGTTATTGACATGCTGCCCAAGGCAATCTGCTTAGTAGGATTATCGTGCTCATAAAGGCGCCCCCCTAGTAGCGTAAACCACCGGGGGAGGGTACGGACGGCCACAACGTGATCAGATCGGTGTTGGAAACTGACGGAGCAAGGCCAAGTGACATGAGAACATCTGGCACGGGGGCAGAAGAGCCAGCCGGAAACTGTCGGCAGCTTAGTTATTTTTTCTTCTCAGCCCCTGAAGGAGGAGGGAAGACTCGGCTAGGTGGCGAAGTGCGTCGGGAGGAGCAACTACTACAGCGGGCGGGGATGAGCACGGATCGAGACGGGACCGACGACGACTTGAGCGTGGGGGTTTTTCACATGCCTTTCCCCCCTAGCTCCGGCACGACCGGAGTCGCACATGAGCCGAGGTCAGGCAAGTTCGCCTCGAGCATCTCAAGCTGACCACCTTGGCAGATTTCGTATTGTATCCAATAAAATACGTATAGATGAAAAAAAAAATCTTGGTTACGTGTATGTTTTAGACAATGTCGTTACTGCAATGGGGAGGTCGGGATTAGTAGTTCACGGCGTACTAAACCCATTTAGCATCGCAAAGACCTACAATACGTTAGACCGGGGGCGCCCAAAGACAGTAGCCGTTAACTCGGTATTGTTGTAAACAATTTCAATTTTAATTTCAGTACGACGAGTTTGTTACACAACTTGACGCTATCAAGTTGGAGCTACTAAGAGAAATATGTGATGGTCCGGGTATGGAGCTGCACGGCGCGATCTACATCTTCAAGATTGTCATTGGTGGTGATACGGTGATTCAAGGTGGGACTTTTGGGCATGATGGGGCAGCATCATTTTTTTTTCATTTGCGACATGGCCCGCCACAACAAGCACCTTACCTCAGCTGACTACTAGCGCAAGGGCATGACACCGCCCATGGAGAAGACATATATATTTGCAACTATTCCAATGCTCGCTTTCGGAGAGAATTATGGGCTAACTGAGCCGTACATGTGCCCTAGGTGTGACCTCCTCGTACAATGCCATGGGGACTTGCCTCCCCCCGACAATCAGCTAGAACGACAAGACTACCGGTTCATTCACTTCGGACAGCGGCACATGTGCCCCCCCCCCCCCCCCCCCCCCGCTATGATGATAGTAGACCATGTGGACATGATTGGGGACACTTTGCATGCCGGCATTCAGATTTGCCCGCACGTGTTATGGCACACAGTCTACAAGAGGTGTAATAGCGCGGCCACAACTCAAGCGGCGGTAAGGGCATTGGAACTTCTCGGATTACCGGGGGTGATTTCAAGATGCAGAGTGGCAAAGGCAAGAACCCCACCAAAGCTGACCTTCCCTCTCTTAATGGACATGAGGTCAGAAAGGTGGTGGAGGGGCGTGGTGCTTTGTTGGACGCCGTGCTGTCACCCTCCGACCCTTGCGATGCAAAAGCCTACAAGGTATGGGAAGCTTGAAATGTAATGAAATGAAGTTGTTTACAACAATACCATAATCAACCGGCTATTGTCTATGGGCTCTCCGTGCTATGCCAAGTTAGGACTCATAAGCTTGGGCTAGACCGTGAACCACTAATCCCAACCTCTCCAATGGCAATAGCGATACCGTCTAAAATACACACGTAAACAAGTATTGTTTGCATACAAGTAGTAAATATAAAATGTCGCTAGTCAGCACGATACGCGGCTTGCTCTAGCAGCTGCGGGTCGCTGATCAGCAAGGCTGGTCAGTTTGAGGTGGTCGAGACGGACCTGCCTGACCTTTGCTCCTTTGCGACTCCGGTCGTGCCGGAGATAGGGAGGAAAGGCAGGTGAAAATCCCCCTCGCTCAGGTCGTCGTCGGTCCCGTCTCGATCCGTGCTCATCCCCGCCCGAGGTATTAGTTGCTCTTCCCGACGCAGCTCGCCACCTAGCCGAGTCTCCCCTCCTCCTTCGGGGGCTGAGAAGAGTAATTAACTAAGTTGCAGACGGTGTCCGCCTGGCTCTCCTACCCCCGTACCAGATATTCTCATGTCCCATGTCCTTGTTCCGTTTGCTTCCAACACCTATCTGGTCTCGATGTGGCCGGCCTTACCCTCCCCCGGTGGTTTACGTTGTTAGGGGGCTGGCTTTATGAGCACTGTGCCGTTTCGATGACCCTAGGCACACTGCCTGAGGCAGCCGGTCGATAACCGGGTACCGACTAGGGGCGGAGGGGTTGGTAGAACACATGGATCGAGTCGCCAGTCCTCAAAAGATGGTGGGTACGAGAATATTTCCCCAAAAGAAGCCCCGTACCGGGTTCTTCCGGCGGCGGGTGATCCTAAGGACCGCCGCCGCCAGACCGTGCCGCTCATGCGGCTGCGACCCACCTCCGTCTTGCGTAGCATCAGGCCTCGCCCCCAAGGGAGACTTAAAACTCTCGCATAGCTAGCGAATGCTAGCGAGCGCCATGCCCTAGCGCTGCATGGGAAGTTTATGATTGCACGAGCGCGGCATGTAGTACAGCCCCGGGGGGTGATGCAACGGATAGACATGCGGTAGCACAAGTGCTACGCGCAGCCGCGGAGGGATTCTTTTCTGCGTTTTTGAATGTTGTTTCAGCAGCGGATGTGACTCCGTACACGCACTTCGTGGCATGGCACTTCCCGACATGGATTGTGGCGGTTAGCCTCCTCAAGCTAAACGCTAGCACAAATCAGTTCTAATCTGTCTAGTTCTGACGTTGCAGGATGGCAAAAGATGTCGTCGATGAAAGATGTTGAGAAGATGTCTCACTATTGTACTTTAGCATTATATATTGTAAGTGAACAAAGGGATTGTTATATGGATCTGTCACCTCCCTCTACTGCACTGGGCTTAAATAGGTTTCTGCCCAAATAGCTAACGCATGCTTGCTTCGCTTCCGTGTCAGGCGTTAGGGCTATCTAACCGTCGTCACCAGAGACGCGGCTCGTGTAGCATTGAGAATCACGACGCGGCTCTTTCTGCATCGGAGAACTCGCTTAGGCGCGTCATCTGGCTAGTTAGATTAACTATGCGTACATGTACGTACCGGGAGGTACTGGTCGTACAGTATGCATCAATACCCTTATGTATATTGCAATAGCGACGTACCAACGTTTGTTCGTCCGTCCGATGGAAAAGCACGAATTGGAATTAGTAACGAGTACCAATACAATGTCATGCAATGTACTGTTGCAAGACTTTACTCGTCACACTCGTACCCTCCCCCTCTTGACAGATATGTAAGGCCGCCGCGAGGCAGACCTCCGTGGTCTAAGCTCCTTTACTGAAGCGGTTACTGGGACTCAGGAATACGCGTTGTATGAGCGTGCATGAAGTCAATGTACGCCTTAGTCTTGGCAAACTTGTGCCATTGGGGCGTCTCCAAGAAATCTTGTAACGTTGTTGTCCGGTGTACTTCGTTCAACCGGTGCCAAACAGGTGGAATGTCGTCATCACTGAAGTGCGTCATGTAGAGTAGATATTTGCCTCGTCGCCCATGTAGCGACTTAATGCACACAGGTGAGATGTGCGAGACGTCAAACTCCTCGTCGTCTCCTCCAAGTACAGTCACCGGGACAGCTGGTTGTGGCAGAGCGGTAGAGCAGGGTCGTAGTTTGTTCACATGGAACACAAGATGTAAGCGTGCTGTCGCTGGAAGTTTCAATCTGTAACTGTGTTTCCCAATCTGCTCCTCCATTGTAAAAGGTCCAAGCTGTCTGTCTCTGAGTTTTCGATTCGGTTGTCCACGCAGAAAAAGGTTTGCTGTGACGACTGACAACTTGTCTCCTCAGGCGAAGTGTGGCGATGTAGACGGTTCTGTGCGCGCTTGCATCTCGTCTTTGAGTAGCTGTAACACTGAGCGTACCAAGGTATAAACTTTAGGTAACAATCTTAATCGTTATGTTGCGTCTTGCGAAACTGGAATTGACGGTCGCATGCTAAACAACATGTCAGGAAGCTCCTGAGGAGAGAATGCAAAGTTAGCCTCGAACGGTGATTGTTCAATTCCGAGTGCACGAGAGGCGTTGTACGCAAATTCCACTTGTTTTAGAAGAGTCGCCCAATCAGAGCCATCATAGCAACAGAAGCAACGAAGAAGCTGCTGAAACGTGATGTTCACGCGCTTTGTCAGTCCGTTTGTCTTTGGATGTCGACTGGAAGACATGTTCAAGCGCGTTTCAAGGCGTCGCCAAAGTGTCTGCCAGAAGCCACTGACGAATTTCGGGTCGCGATCACTGACCAACACACGGGTTAGTCAATGTAAACGGCAGACTCCCTATAAAAACAAAGTTGCAGCTTCTTCGGCAGTAATAGTCTCTGTACACGGCAGAAAATGGCCCATTCGAGTATATGGTCTACTACAATCAGCACATTGTTAAAGCCATTGCTCTTAGGTAAGTGTGTCAAGTAGTCAAGACCAATTGTATGCCACGGTATGGGTGGAACAGGTAGTGGGTAAAGAGTCGCAGCCATCTGCGGTCGAATCTTTGCTCGTCGACACACGACGCAGCGCTCACAAAAATCTTTCACATCTTGGCGAAGTCGTTTCCAACAGAATCTGTCGAATGCTTTAGCAAGAGTGCTAGCGACTCCTCTGTGACCAACTCACGAACTTGCGTGAATCTCTGTGATCAATCTCAGTCGGAGCTCAGAGTTCAGTGGAAAACAGAGGCAATCGTGGCGTCAAAAATATCCATCTCTGGCTTCAATCCGGCAGTCTGTCGTCCACTCACCCTCGTCCCTATAAAACGAGTCTTGGGAGTACCCCTCGCGAATGAGATCACCGAACTCAAGGCTCAGCTGCAACGCGTTAACAATCAGTAAATTTAACTGTGCATCTTCAAAGAGCAGCTCGGACTTCCGTCGTAATTCTCGATCTGACGGAACCTCGCCATCCCGAAATAATGAAACTGTGGCGTGAGGTACGAAGACTGGGCGCCGACTTAACGGGTCAGCTTCGTTTATAACTCCCTTGCGATATGCAAGTGTCATTGAGCCCACAAACGGTTACAAATCCCGCAGGTATCGTGCTTGCCGCTTGTTCATCATGTTGTTCGGTTGCCTGAGCAGATGTCGCAGTGTGTCGTGGTCTGTTACGACAAGGAACTTAGAGCATCCTTCAAGATAGCACCTCCAATGCTTGACAGCTTCGCATACGGCCAAAGCTTCTAAGTCGTACGCAGAGTAAGTGTTACCACGCTCAGCTGGATTCAGCTTACGCGCCCAGTAAGAGACTGGTTGAAGACCTCCTCCTTGGTCTTGCAACATGACTGCTACAATCCCCACTGTTGAAGCATCTGTAGCTACGGTGAACGTCGCGTCCGAGCCGACCTCCGGAAGGATAAGGCATGGCGCGGAAATGAGCCGTAACTTGAGAGTCTCAAAGGCTTCCAAACCGGCACGCGTCAGCGTAACCTTATGTGGCTGGGACTTCCGCAGTAAGTCCGTCAATGGAGCCGTAAGGTCGCTGAAATGACGAATAAATATGGCATAGAAGTTGCTAATTGTACGAAACTGCGAACCTCCTTCTGCGTCGTAGGCACTGGCCAGTCGCGAAGTATGTCGTTCATCATCCGCTGAAACGTAGCCGGTGCATTGTACAATCCAAACGGCATAATGACCCATTCCATTAAGCCATCAAGGGTTTGAAACGCCGTCGTGTGGATGTCCTGGTCACGCACTCGAACTTGCCCGTAGGCGAGGTCGAGGTGGGTGTAAAAATTCGCGTCCTTAAGTTCGTCCAAAGTGTCATCCACACGCGGAAGCGGGTAAGCATCTTGACGCGTAACCTCATTAAGGCCACGGTAGTCAATGCACAGACGAGGCGAGCCATCAGCTTTTCGCACAAAAAGAATTGGCGAGCCGAACTCATTGAGCCGGGACGGATCAGACCAGCTTCCACTGAGTCTTTGAGGTGTCGATTTAGCTCAGCGCGCTCTCCAAGAGAGAATCGGATGATTGACGTCGCATGGGGCCAGTTGTTTCAATGGGATGATCCCACTGTCGGCTTACATGCGGAGAGTTGACATGTTGCCATAACTCCGGGGTATCGGTGTAAAGAAGCGACTGGAAGTTGTCACGTTGTTCTGCAGGTAACTCCTCTCCAGTGTGAAAGTCAGTCGGTTGGTCAGCGGCCGGCGTAAGTTCAATGACGTAAAATTCAGCATGACGTCCTCGGCTGCGGCGCGTCTTGCGCATGAGTTTCTGAACCTTAGGGTACGACAACAGGAGACACTCAGGGCGTCGTTCCTCGAGCGTGGTCGTAACTTTTGTGCCGTCCATTAGGGTAAAAACTTTGGTTGAACTAAATTGTAAAGAGGCATGCTCGTCATGAAGCCATGGTAAACCCATGACTAAATCAGCAACACGTAAATCACGTAAGACGTAAAAAGTCCGGTGAAATTTGTGGCAAGCCAGCTCAAAAGTAACATTGCAAACTTTTGAAGAAGTCGCTCGTTGTCCGTTGGCGAGTCGAACATGTGTCTTTGTCACAGTCTTTCGAGTATGTAAAGCAAAGCGTCGTACGAAGTCCTCATATACGAAGTCAAGAGTCGCAGCGCAGTCAACCAAGCCTGAAATCTGGTGTCCGCCATCATGAGTTTTCACGGTCAGCTATGTTCGAATTAGCGGGCGAGCTTCCGTGAGGTCAATTAGTAGTGTTGTAGCCGGCGAAGAAAATTGTCGCAGCGTAGCGATGGACTCTTCCGCTTCGACAGGAGGTACAAGTACCGACATGGGTTGGTCAGGTTCTGTAGATGGAGTCGGACTGCAAAAAGTACAATCAACATCGATTAACCACAACTATACATGCCAAGGAGCTGGAGCAACCACCTCATGTTGTGCTGGGTTCTCCAGTGACTCGCGAGTGAAAAGCTGTGTTCGCGAAAGGAATTCTTGGTAGAGTTTCCAGTGCTGAGTAAGCTGAGCGAATTTTGCCCATTTTGGTAGGACAAAAACAGCCATCGTAGATGTTGGAGATGTTCGACGACAAACCTCAAAATGCTGTGCAATCCGTTCAGCCAACTCCCAGGGTGGATTAATAAACACCCGTTCTCGTGACAAGTCCCTCTCAAGAATCGAGTCACTCGGCGAATAGTGAGGTAAGTCACCGTGCGACTTTTAACCCTAGCAATCAGCACATCCCTCCAATGTGAAGTTGAATCGTGCATGCAGAGGCTCAAAAACAGAGTCAACCAGTTTCCAATCAATTGAACGTCTTGTTACATGTTTACGACTATGTCTCTGCTTTGTCTGACGATGACGACCTGCTACTAGAGTTGCAGGTGTCGCGACAATAGTCGATGGAGATGTCGAAGGTAAATCGACGACATCTGTCGCTAACAATGTCGCAGGACGAACAACAGATGTAGCCGGCAGCTCCAGTTCGCTGGTAGAACAGCCTTGCCACCATCATTGCTTCTTGGACTGTGGCACTTCTATAGGTGCTTTATACCCTTTAGTTCAGGGCATTGAAACAGTCGGTGTCCCTTCTTGTGGCACTTGAAACAGAGTCCCTCCTCCATGTGCCTCTTGTGCTCCTCAGATGTCATCGCATTGGCTATGGCGTTGAAGTCAATTCGGCCAGAGTTTAAAAATGGTTGACCACGGCCTCTACCATGATTGCCTCCACGTCCACGGCCTCGACCACGGCCACCACCATTGCGCTTCGAGATGTTAGAGGCTCCGACGAGTGGGTCATCAGAGTTGCGCTTCCAAGTAGGTTATCCGCTTCAATGTGATGTAGATGGGCCAGCATGAGACCGAATGCCACCGAGTTCCGGCGAATCTGTTATGACGTCATTCAGGAAATTTTGCAGCTCCACCAGCGTAACGTTGTAACCCTTGTGAGACCGGTGTGACTTAACTTGAGTCTTCAGTGCAAAGTTCGCCAGGCCATTGATAAAGCGCACGCACTGCACATCGGCTGTAAGGTTCTGACGTGACCAACGTTAAAAGTCGTTGAACTGCTTGGTGTAGAGAGCGTAACTCATGATGCCTTGCGTAAGGTTGAGCATAGCGTTAATCGCGTCATCTTGGATGTTCGGGAGAAACGTAGTCTTTCGTAGCTCCACTACAAGCAGGTCGAACGTAGACGTAATAGCAGCTTGAACTTTCCGATTCAGCCACCAACCATTCAAGTAACCATAGAACTGTGAAGTAACCCAGATAATTGAGTCGTACGAATCAGCCGTAATACCAAGCAAGAGAAAGCGCTGAGGTTGCGCTTCAAGCCAGTCCTCCAAATTACGAGCATTTGAACCAGACTTGAACGGGGAGTTAATCGCAGCCTTGCGTTGCGTCCCCGTAAGGGTCACAAGTAAGCCAACCAAGTTGCGCGTAGGCA
Source organism: Tetraselmis chui (assembly GCA_026401115.1). Lineage (NCBI taxonomy): Eukaryota > Viridiplantae > Chlorophyta > Chlorodendrophyceae > Chlorodendrales > Chlorodendraceae > Tetraselmis > Tetraselmis chui. The sequence goes on along the minus strand of JAPMLY010002361.1, from coordinate 2,325 downwards.
TAGGTCTACCCACACGTACATCAATCGGTGTTTCACCACATAGCTAATTGATGTAACCACGAATGAGCAGCCAGACTGGACCAGAATCCATCGATGAAAACCGGGGGTACATGAAACACTGCCTTGGGATAGTCGTGTCGTCATGAAAGAGTGCTTGAGACGTGTAGACTGCACGGCGAAAAGTTTCCCATTGAGTCACGTAACCGAAGTGAAGTAACTCGCTCGTATGCCTCATAGCATGAAATAACTCCGTTTTGGCGGGCGTAAGATTCACACCACCGATATCAAGTGTTTCCGGGACGACGTAAGAACCATCCGGATTGACGTAAGAACCATCCGGATTAATCGTCGACTGAGTTGTAACGGCCTGCTCGAGCTGAGCATGAGTACGTAAGTGGCTCGTAACGTACGGAACATGAACAGAAGACGAGTAAACGTAGACGAGCTGTTGTCCGGCAGGTAACGAAACTCGAACAAGTGCGTCACTCAACCGCATTAAATCATCCGGAGTCAAAGTAAGGCCAGTTTCCTCTCGTAACTCACGAACGGCGGCATCAACATGCTCTTCGTTAGTTGTGACTGAGCCAGCCGGGAACCAAGTTTTACCGGTACGAGGCTCGATTTGTAACACAAGCTTAAAGTTCGACAATTTAGTTCCTCCAACGTGAAGTACGAGCACCATGTAACGTCCAAGTCCAACAAAAGCCATTTCAAGTCAATCAAGCAACGTTGAGCAAAGCAAATGGTAGCGAAAGCGAAAACGTGCGTCGACCAAAGAGCTCCGAAACCATTGTGGCGTTTAGCCTCCTCAAGCTAAACGCTAGCACAAATCAGTTCTAATCTGTCTAGTTCTGACGTTGCAGGATGGCAAAAGATTTTGTCGATGAAAGATGTTGAGAAGCTATCTCACTACTGTACTTTAGCATTATCTGTTTTCTGTGAACAAAGGAATTGTTAAATGGTTCTATCACCTCCCTCTATTGTATTGGGCTTAAATAGCTTTCTGCCTTGATAGTTTACGCTTGCTTGATTCGCTTCCGTGTCAGGCGTTAGGGCTGTCTAACCGTCGTCATCTGTCCATAGACGCGGCTCGTGTAGCATTGAGAACCACGACGCGGCCCCTTCTTCATCGGAGAACGCGCTTAGGCGCGTCATCTGGCTAGTTAGATTAACTATGCGTACATGTACGTACCGGGAGGTACTGGTCGTACAGTATGCATCAATACCCTTATGAATACTGCAGTAGCGACGTACCCACGTTTGTTCGTCCGTCCGATGGAAAAGTACGAATTGGAATTAGTAACGAGTACGAGTACAATTTCATCGTCACATGGATGGAGGCGCATGGTTGCATTGATCGTTGCAGCGCGCAATGCATGGAGCACGCAAACATAGAGGTGAAACAAGGCTACCGGCAAGGAAGCAACCATCAAAGACAACGCGTCACATGCACGGGCAAGCTGACGGTGAGCCGGACTGGGCAAGTTCTCAAGCGCAACACCATGCTGGCACATCACCGAGACATACACGGACCCGCCCATTGTGCCCACCCACACAAGCGGAAAGCATATGCAATCAAGCTGGAACTAGAGGAGCAGACAACAAAGCGCAAAAAGTGAAAAGATTATATATTTACATAGTTCACGATAATTGTAATTCACTACCTATCTCTATATGTTTTATATGCCAACCGCCGACGTGGTCGCTGCCGGGTTCTCACACGTTCATCATCTGGTCGTGCAGCCTCCCTCTCAGCAATTAGGCGTCACTTCGCCTTGCAACCTATATATCATGGCATCAAATGCAGACCGCACCTCACATCCTCGGTGTAGACAGTGAACCCCGACGTATAAATGCTGGCTCGTCCATTGCCATTGAGAATATCAGAGGCGTTGATGCTGCCCCCCGTGTCCTTATGCCCTAACTCATCCCGCCATTGCTTCTCCCTCCCCATATGCACAACTCCGTCTTCTCCATTAGACCTTCCCAACTAAAGCGTGACCCTGCCACACACATGTTAGGGGGTGCTGGATTTGGTGCGGTGCATTCTCATCCATGCACAGACCGCAATGCGTCCGACTCCCCCGTAACCCCCAAAAGGTGTTGGAAGTTATTGCCACATAATTGTTGCAATTCACACATTATATACGCTTTGGGGTCGGCATAGTGAGGGCCATGCCGACTTCAAATATGGGCCATGCCGACTTCAAATCCATATTGACGGGGTTGCCCCCCGGGAGATGTACGTTATTGTCCGGCGTTGCCGACACGATGGTCGTGTGGAAGTGCAACGCGCCGACTATGCTGCGCAACTTGCTACCTTTT
>JAPMLY010002360.1:0-56119 GCA_026401115.1 Tetraselmis chui | reverse complement strand
CCGGACCCCCTCCGTGGTCACACCCCCTAATCACATTCAACCATGACCCCATCAACCCCGACCTAGACATGCTCCCTACCGGTAAATTCGCCATCCACGCACACCCATCACTCCACGACACCACCATACTCTGCACTCCCGACGGCCGCGCGGTCACCACCCTTAACGGCCCCCGCGTCCGCCACCTCTACCAACTCTTCCGCCCCGACCTCTCGCAGCATACGTTCGAAGAGGAGGTCTACCACCTCCTCACCCGCCTAGGTTCCCGCTCAGAAATCCACTCACCCACACCCGCCACCACCACCCGTAATAGATGGGCCACCAGAGAAGACCTCCTCACAGCTCTCCGTCACACATTCCACATACAGACAGAACTCTACTCCGACCCCCTCAATAAATCACTTCACTCCCACACCTACCACTCCCTCTACCCCGAAGATATAGTCTTCTCATCTAGCGGCAACAATGCCCCGCACACCTGGCAAGGCACCAACATAGCCAACCCCGAATACGACCACGAATGCATGAGACGAGCCATGGAACACGCAATCACCAGCGCACACCTCACAGCCCCTCAAACATTCAGCGCAACCATCCTCATCCTCCCCCGATGGAAACACACACCGACGCAGCGCCTAATTCGTCTCACCGGCCAGGAATTTGACGCGGATAAGGGGTCCTATGTCCCGTACGTTCTCCCGTCGTGTGGTCTCCCCGCACCGCAATAGCGGCAGATTTCTTACGCTCGGCGGCGGACAAAGCTTCCAACTTCTCTCTAATTCACTCTTGCATGGCGGTCTTGGGCATGTAGTACGATGAGCTTGGCCGGAAGGGCCACATTCTAATGTCCGCCTCGTAGTCCACAGGCCAATCCATTTGTGCGTCATTTTGCACGGGAATGGTGACAACATTGTATTCTACCCTCACAGAAGTAGTATACGCTAGAAACCCAACTTTAGTACGGCAGTATGTCATGGTCACCGGTACCACACATACCGAAGCCGACCCGTTCCCCGAAAAAGCGAATAAACCTTGACCTTTGCCGAAGTCTTGAAGCCGCAAGAAAGCGGCGAGAGCATCCATATCGACAAAACAATAGTCAAGACTGACGCGCCTCGAGTTTGCATCGGGCTCGAACTCTTGCGCGTTGGCCTTAAGGGCGATGGCATGCATTGCGTCTTCGGGAACATTGCCGTTTACCTCGACCCACTTGCCGGCGATGCTTGCCGTCGTGCCAGCGACACCTTTCCACATCTTCCAGCGGATGGTGTCACAAAGCCCCCTCGTGACAGAAGTATTACATACGAAGCACGTGGTCTCTTGGCACCTAAAGAGAGTGAAATAAAAAATATACGAATATGCTGCGAAAGCGAAAGGTAAATAACCTAAACATTGGAATGAAGCCGAGCGCAACCGCCAAGCATAAACATACCTATAAAGACGGGTTGTGGTAACCCCATTTTCAGCTCCTATGGTGATAGCTTCCGTCTCGGCTAAGTAGCGCAAGCAGTGCGGCTGCTCGGGCGGTGGGACGCGTAAGTTATGCCGTTGGGCGATGACGTCATCGTCACTCACAAACGGCTCCGGGCTATCATTATCCCCAAAACTTTGGTTCCCATTGGAACCAATTGACTCGAGAGAAGGAGCACCATACTTGCCTTTGAACTTGGCTTCGCGAGTGGGACGGCTGTGTTTCGGCGGCTGCGAATGAGGTGCGCTAAAGTGATACCGTTCTGGGAGCCTACTCGCAATTATCCGGCGGTATTTGTCGCGAGCGCGCATCTCTACGGTTAAAACAAAATACCCGTTCGGAAAACACTCAGCAAGCCAACTACCCTAAGAGAAATACAAGACTGCTCGGGCAAAACCCTAGAAGACATATTAGGGAAGCAAGAATGGGCATGCCTAGCTTGTCTCTTGGGAAAATAAGGCTGAGAACGCGAGATTGTGTGTGTGTGTGTGTGTGTGTGTGAGAGAGAGAGAGAGAGAGAGAGAGAGAGAGAGAGAGAGAGAGAGAGAGAGAGAGAGAGAGAGAGAGAGAGAGAGAGAGAGAGAGAGAGAGAGAGAGAGAGAGAGAGAGAGAGAGAGAGAGAGAGAGTGTTGTGAGATCCCCGTGGTTGGCACGATAATGGACACATCCGTACGTTGTACTCCGGGGGAGTCTTGGCCCTACTATCTCACCAATAGTGGATGTACTGCGGGAGCCCGTTGCTCGGGCAGTACGGGGGTATATATATGAGATATATCCCCAATGGGTACCGACTTTTAGGCGCGGTACTTGGTTACGGCGTTTGACTCCGGACACGGAGGTGCCGGGTTCGATCCCCGGTGATGGCATTTCCGTGTACCCCGTTGATAGATTATGGGCCCTCCGCGTATGACGCGGGTATGTAGGGTTTGACCGGAGTCGATCGGATGGTGTCCATTAGGGGGAGTGTTGTGAGATCCCCGTGGTTGGCACGATAATGGACACATCCGTACGTTGTACTCCGGGGGAGTCTTGGCCCTACTATCTCGCCAATAGTGGATGTACTGCGGGAGCCCGTTGCTCGAGCAGTACGGGGGTATATATATGAAATATATCCCCAATGGGTGCCGACTTTTAGGCGCGGTACTTGGTTACGGCGTTTGACTCCGGACACGGAGGTGCCGGGTTCGATCCCCGGTGATGGCATTTCCGTGTACCCCGTTGATAGAGAGAGAGAAAGAGAGAGTACTTATTCAGCCCGCGCGTACTCAAATCGGTAATGTTATTGTCTTTTCCCAAGGCAACGCCGCAGCGCTCACCTAATTTAGCGAGGATCAACGCTAATCTTGCCCACAAGGAAAGGGGAGTATCAACACGAGCAGCGCCCGTCTATGCTTTTGCGTGCCTACACGCTCATGGCAGCAATGTTGGCTTTGCTTCTACCTCGCCGGTCGCTCTCATACGTCGGCTAATTCGCCCGTGTACAGTTTTCTCCGCTATATGTCAGACTAGTACATTTAGCAGTACATTTAAATCGCTTCACATCGACAACTCGCAGTTAGCGGCACGTTCTTGTGAGCACTTGTCGCTAAACCTACCCGGCATGAGACACGCGTCACCAGCACAACACTTACGACCAAGATGACATCTTCCTCGACACAAGTCAAGACGACGGCAAGACCTCGGCTACCTTGAGGGGAGTGTTAGCATTAGCATCTCGTTACCTAGTGCTTATGTAAAAGGCAGCTAGTTGTCATTCTAGTACTTAATGTTATGATATTAGTGGTTCTCTATTTCCCGTTTAGTGGCGGTGAGCCGGCTCTGTCGGTTCCATCGCCGGTCGCCATCTCTTTCCTTCTCACTTCTCTAGTCTCCACACCCGGCTGCCTTGTGGGGCCGGCACGACTCTACGTGTGACCATTTATTTCCATCTCCAATAGGGCGCAGACGTAGTAGGGGCACAAATTCTCAGCCTACGCACGGCGGATGTATGGGCACCAAGAACGGCGTAAACATGTAACATTGCGATCCGGGGGTACTTTTATGTGTGTGAAAACCAGTACCTCGCCCCATTGGTGGGCACTCTCGCTACCATGCCGTGATACCTCGCATGGGTGGGGAACCTCGGCATCAACAAGGACACCTTCAACCATCCCTATCTCTCCCCGTCTCTTACATGAATCGAGGCGACGAGGCTCTCGCACTTGGGGGATTGGCGTCGCGAGTTCGGAAGGACCTCACCTCATCGCAAGCGTCGAGTTTACCAACACATGTTCAGTTCCCCATGCCAACTCGAGTAGTGCTACGCGTTTTCGCAATAGCGAAGTAAATCCAAGTCGGACCAACATGCTTGGGTACTGACCTTGTACCACGTCCACGGCTCGAGTTGCCCGGGGCGTATATCGCTATTGTCCTATTGTTTTATTTCACTCGCGCGGCGAAGCCGGGATTGAGTGCCTTATGGGCGATTCAATCGCCAATCCGCAAGGCGAAATCAGTCTATATCACCGCCACAAAAAGGGGACATAGCGGCCTAACAACGGAGAGGCGCGTGTTCTACTATGAAAATATACCCGTCGCGAACCACCGGGCGTTAAAACTTCTACACTTCGCTGATCCATTTTTTACTCATTTATGACAATTAAGTCTCCTTGCCCCTGGGCGGTTTACGGAAGCAACGCGCCGATAGCTTGGTTAGCGGGCACGCCTACTACCTTGCTGAACATCCCCGTCCTCCATTTCCGTTAATGACCAAGCCGCAACCGAGTTTGCTTGGACGTCTCACTCCCTGCGTAAAGTTGCGACCACAACCGCGTGCTTGATCGGTGGCATCCTCCATAACATGAATATTCTATGAAGGTGGCTAGCTGAATAATCTTGCATCGTGCCCAGTGATGTCGACCCCACTGTCTTCCCCACGACGGAGGATTTATACTAGTTATTTAATTGTTGGCTTACATACTTGGGTGACCCACCATGAACATCACGCGAGACGGCGGCATTATGGCAAACGGCGCCCCCCGATGCTTTGTAAAAGGTTATGGTGTTATAATTGCAAAGGCGTAAATTGCACGGGCCGATCGAAAGTAGTTACCACTGCTTGAAATTCGATTTACATAAAAAAAAATTTCAAGGCGCTGCCCTTGCTTAGAAATGGAGTGATGAATTATTTTTTATACAACAATGCCGGTTTACCAGTTGATGTCATCTCATGGCCTTCCCATTGCTGCCTTATGAATACAGTTTCAGGCCGGGGATCCCTTTGTCAATCCTCTCCTTTCACAGTATAACGATATATCAATTCAAGCGCATCGGGACGTAAGTCGTATGTCAATAAGAATATGCAATAATAAATGTGTCGTTATCTCCACGATCCTCCAACCGCTCATGTGGGATGATCGGCACAAGTTGGTCAACAATTGCGTGTCGAAACGAGCCTACATGGCTCTTGCTCATGTGCGACTCCGGCCGTGCAAGAGCAACGGGGGAACACATGCGAAGCTCCCCCCCCCCCCCCCCTGCTCACGTCATCGACATGCGAAACTTTATTTATGCACCCCACGCCCGTCCGAGTTAATAATTACTACTTTTCCCGACGTCACGATCCTCCTAGCGTAGGAGTCCCTTTCCCTCAAGGCATGGATATGGAAATATAACCACAGAAAGTATGCACATGACGCTCCTCCCGATGCGTCCATCGTGTCCCGATATGCTGCTAGATGTTTTCGGCACTATATAAACCGCAAAAATCCGCCCGTACCTTCCCTTCGCGGTTTAAACTCCGAGGAGGCCGCAGATATGGGCGATGCGTTATCGCGATAACCCTTCGCACACCGCCTTAGACACTTATATCAATGGTACGTTCCAACTAATGAGGGTTGGAGGAAGGGAGTGAGTTCGCGACGCCAACGAAAAGTGCGCGGCACGGACACTTTAACCGAAACCCTCTGCACAAGATTTTCCGATGCCGATCTCGAGGGTCTTCTCCGCCATACCATGTCGTTCCTCCCGCCGTAACTATGTACATGTTGGCTTTGCATCGTGCCTCTCTCCCTCAAGAGGCTCGACAAAGAATAGAAACTAGATAAATCGGATGTTGTCTCAGGGCGTACCCAATACTTCCATCTAGAGCTTTGGATCGTGGTTTTACGCCGGGGGGTCTCCTTGTCCATCCCCTTCCGTCAGCAGTAACAACATAATATAAATAAAAAAAGAACAGACATGGTCTATCGCTACGAAAAAAATATGAAAAATGTTATGTCGCTATTTCCACGATGCGCGGCCCACTCCCGGAGCTCGAGGGCGTTGATCATCCTAGCTTGTCAACCTGCGGTGGTCAAGTTGGGCATGCCTGACCTTGGCTCATGTGCGACTCCGGTCGTGCCGAAGGTAGGGGGAAAGGCATGCGAAAAACTCCCTCGCTCGAGTCGTCGAAGGCCCCGACTCGATCCACGCACACCCTCGTCCGAGATATTAGTTGCTCTTCCCATCGCAGTTCTTCACCTAGCATATGCTCCCCCCTCCCTTCGGGGTAGGGAGGGAGCAAACCATAGCCACAATTGGCTGCCGTATGTAGCTCCTCCCGTTGCGTCTGTCATGTCCCGGTCGGCTGCCAGCCGCTTCCGGCACGAGTTGATCCGTAAAATACCGCCCGTACCCTCCCCTTGTGTTTTTGCTGTCAAGGAGACGCCGCGGGTAGTGTGCTTTTGCGACAACCCTAGCACACCGCCTGAGGCATCCTAGCGTCGATGGTGGGTACCGACGAGGGAAGAGGTTGGTGTTAAAGTCAGATAGAGGCTCCGGCCTCAAAGGTGCCGGGTACGGACGTTTACTCGAAACCCTCCGTACATGGTTTTTCCGGCGGCGGCGGATCTAAACTTAGCGCCGCCGTACCGTGCCGCTCCTCTCGCCACGGCGGTCCTCTTCGATGATGGTGTCAAGCTCCACCCCCTAGATGGGTATGTTTGACCTCATGGGCGCTGGTCGACGCCGAACGAGCGCCCTTCCTTGGCGTTGCTTCCCGGCTGTCAAACACCCGCGTCCCACCGCTTATCCGACGGTACCCTCCTCGCCGAAAAATGTTTCAAAGACATCTCCCCCGCCTCCTTATCGGTAGAGTATCTGAGAGTATTTAGTATCGAAAAACATATCGGACGGCCAAAGCGGGGGATCTCAGTGCTGAAGTACGGATATTATGATTTCCAAACCCCTATGTACATGGCTTCCCGACAGCTGCTCATCACGCGGATCGCGGCTACCGGTACCTCGTGTAGCCCCCTACCGTGCTAGGCATGGCAAGGCTACATGGTTACCAACGCCCACCGCGTGGAGGTAGAGAGGTAGGCGCCGACGGGCATGTAAGCGCATCCCCCTCCGGGGCTGCCGCCGCTGCACCGCCGGCGGCCGCCGAGGCTCAATAGCCATAAAGCTCATCGACGGGCATCGATCACCCTTCCCTTGCGCTACTTCCCGGCAGTCCCCCATCATCTGTAACACCCCCAACTCACCATTGGATCAACTCTACCCCCTCGTATCCACACAATTTTGAGATAATGGTCCGGTCCGCCCCCCGAACAAGACAATACACGAGGAGTATGTGATCTTTAAAATAGCGCGCTGACTGAGAGGGAGATTTTGGCGCTAGTAGTGTGAACAAATTATCAAATTTAGATGTGGCCCTCCGTATATTTCTTTCCCGGCAGTTGATGATCGCGCGAATCGCAGTTGTCGGCTCGCCCTAGGTAGCCCCCTACCGTGCTATGCCCGACACAACAATATGGTTACCATCGCCCAACACGAGGAGTTGGAGGTTAATGCCAACGTGCCTCCGAGAGCGTCCCCTCGACCCCTCCGGGGCAATTGCCCTTTTTAGTAAACCCGATACCAATACGACGCGTTGCCATCACATTGTTTGTCCAACCCCACCCTCCTCATTCTCCGAATATTGTGTCGTTGAAGGCCCTTTGGCCTTTCAATCGAAGTATTGTAGGTATAGATCTATACTTTTTACAAGCGAGGCCGCCCACAATGCTTTGTTATAAACGATGGTTATGATAGATTAGCGGGCTTATTGCATTGCTTTTAGACGGTGCCTCCCCTTCTCTTCATGGCCATTCGGCGCCACTTGTTTTAATGATCATGATGTCATGCCCTTTGGCGCCATTCGTTTTACATGGAATGGTTTTTTTCCAGTTATGGCGCCAAGCCCTCCCTCACATTGCTTTCTTTGTAATTCATGTATTACACTCTCGAAATAAATTGCTCCGTAAGATACGTTACTCGGATAAGCCGACGCCCGGCGGGGCAGGGCAAACCTTTCTTGGTAAGTCCCGAGAATGCATTCATTCTTGTTTGCATGTCATGGGCAAGTTCTTAGCTGGTGAAACTGTAATACTGGCCTCAAAGTGGAGCTAGGACAGCACGGTAGTGCAGTTCTCGCGAAGTGGCACGTTGTGCACTCACACGAGCGCCGCCTAGCCGTGAGCATGATCTATGACGAGTATAATGTTTGTTTCAAACTAATACTCTCATTCGTGCTTGCAAAACGCCGCCCGTAGAGGGTGGCGGTGCGGGCGTTTTATCCCTCGCAGTCCCATATCCCGGGGGCCCAAAAAATAACAAAAAAGTTAATGACAAAGCTGGATGATTAAGTAATTGATTACAAAACTGCCATTGTCAAGGCATACGATATGCGTAATCCTACTAAATTTATTTGCTAAAATCTGTGTGTGTGTGTGTGTGTGTGTGTGTGTGTGTGTGTGTGTGTGTGTGTGTGTGTGTGTGTGTGTGTGTGTGTGTGTGTGTGTGTGTGTGTGTGTGTGTGTGTGTGTGTGTGTGTGTGTGTGTGTGTCTTTCTGTCTGTGTGTCCCCTTGTCATCAGCTCGATTGATGGGTTTCGAAACTACAAATGCGATATTTCATATTTGGAAAAAGTATCGACTTGGTGTACAGGCACTTATTTAAACCCTAAACCCTACAGGCACTTATTGGGATTGGGATTTGGATACGTCTTTGACTACTGCGAATCGCTACTATGGGTAAAGGATCATAATTTTTGTAATTACAAAAATATTATGTGACACACACAGGGTGTGTTTGCATAATTACAAGACATACACAATCATCAGAGAGAAGAACGTGTGTGTGTGTGTGTGTGTGTGTGTGTGTGTGTGTGTGTGTGTGTGTGTGTGTGTGTGTGTGTGTGTGTGTGTGTGTGTGTGTGTGTGTGTGTGTGTGTGTGTGTGTGTGTGTGTGTGTGTGTGTGTGTGTGTGTGTGTGTGTGTGTGTGTGTGTGTGTGTGTGTGTGTGTGTGTGTGTTTTGAAAAACAAGAAGCACGACTGTGGGCATCCATTGATTATCTCAATGCTGATTTTAAAAATGCAGGGTGAGAGACATAGGGTATGTGTGTGTTTGATTACAAAAAATACAAAGAACTACCGGCACAAAGAACTACCTACCTAGAGGTACAGGTACGGGCCACTCGTGATATGCTTTTTTTATTGTATGTTATTTCTTTTTTATAAGGGAAGCTGCGCATAGCGAGTATGTACTGGTGACACTCGCGCCTACCCGGCTGCCACGGTGGCACCAGACAGTGGCCAGCGCGCGCCGGAATACGTCAACCGCACTGACCACTAACAAGGACGGGCGATCAGAACACGCTATATAGCCGGACAACTCATCAGCGCCACTGTCTGTACTGCAGTTGAGGGACAGCCATGGACGACGGAGCTTTCCACCTTCTTGGTGGCCTGCTGGGCGCTGCGGGGCTGGGCAACTGGAAGGCGGTGGTAGTGGAGCACTCGGTGGCGCTGTCGTTGGCGCTGACGGCGCTCCTTTTGGTCCCGCTGCTCTTGGGCCTCCTCCCTGGTCTCGGCTATACCGGCCCCAGGGCCTTCCTGGACCCAGACGAGTTCAAGGAGCTGCCTCTAGTGGAGCGAAAACAGCTGAGCCACAATACGATCTGGATGAAGTAATAACCCCCACCGCACGTTCCCCGGCAATAGCGAGTGCCGGCCGAGCTACAGTACCTGTAACCCTATCTGCGAGAGAGAGTTAAAAAATGACAAGCCCTGAGTAAACCCTATATATGGTGTTTGCGCTATATGACGGGAAGTCGATCAGAGTCGTATTCTGCGGACAGCATCCACGACTCTCCGCCAGTGCTTTTCCATGTCTTAATGGCCGTGACGTAATTCGTCGCTGGTTCAACGGGATGTCTTTCGTATGTCGGCGACTGGTGATGGTTGCCACGGGTTGCCCTGATTGTTCTTGGTTTGTCCGCAGGTTTTCTCTCCCAGATCCCGATACGCCGGTTGGCTTGCCTGTCGGGCAGCACATCTCGCTGCGCTTGCTGGGCGCGGACGGGAAGGAGGTGGTGCGATCGTACACGCCCGTGTCTGGCGAGGACCAACTGGGCTCGGTGGACTTTGTGATCAAAGTGTATCCGGCGGGGGAGATGACGCCACTGTTGGGCGCGCTGCAGTTGGGGCAACGGGTCGGCTTTCGAGGACCGAAGGGGCGAATGGAGTACAGACCAAACATGAAACGCTCTATAGGCATGATCGCTGGCGGGACGGGTATCACGCCAATGTATCAGGTGCGCTAGCCTTCGCGGTAGAAGGCACTAGGCGCATCTCGCTTTGTGGTATCTTTTGCGCGGTCGTTGACTTCTCGCGGTTTCACAAACCCTAAACAGGTTATGAGGGCGATTTTACGCGATACGAGCGATCAGACAATGATCAGCCTGATTTACGCCAATGTGGCAGAAGAGGATATTTTGCTACGGGCTGAGCTGGACGAAATGGCGGCGGCGTACCCGGAACAGGTGACTGTGTTTTACGTGCTGAACAACTGCCCGCCGGGCTGGGTGGGCGGCTCTGGGTTCGTTACGGCGGAGATAATTCGTGAGCACTGCCCCGCGCCGGCCGAGAACGTGATGGTGTGGCGCTGCGGGCCGCCACCCATGAACGTAGCGGTGCGCAAGTGTCTGGACGAGCTGGGCTACAGCAAGGAGATGCAGTTTCAGTTCTGACGTTCCGGCGTCAACGACAGCCCGTTTACGTCACTACTTCCGAGTAAAACGGTTTTTAACATAAATGTTAACGCAGTTTAAAAATGACCTGAATGAATTACATTTCGCTTCCTCATCCAAACAAACTAGTACACACTGTATGTGTTTATGCCCCCAACAACCAAAAATATTTGCTGAACGGTGCGCTCAACGATTCACGTCACATCCCGAGTCGTAGGCGTTTCTCACGTAACTATTTACGCATTAGAAAACGACGAATATGGATTCTCTTACCTACGCTTACTGAACTAGCTTGTACATAGAGAATGTGTCTATGCCCCCATCATTTCATTATCATTACTAAGTGTGCGGGGTCAGTGGCACACGCCGGCGCCCGTCCCCCAGTCGCACTTGGCGCTGCTCCAGTCGAAGCCGTACCATTTACGCAGCAGCGGCGGGGCGTCTTGGGGGACGGGCCACCGCCAGGGGTCATGACCGTCGCGCAGCGTCACGCGACCCACTGCCACCTTCTCCCGCCCCCCCGGCTCCACCACCACCTGCACGGAATGCAACCCCCCCTACATTGAGATATCCTGGGGAAAGATGGAGAGTGCGTGTGTGTTCGTGTGAGAGACAAAATGATCGGGATTGTGTGTGTAAAAGAGAAAGAACAATGGAGTGAGAGTACATTTGTGGGCGTATGATTTTGTTTATGCTTTGTGCATGTAGAATATCTCGTGTAGATGTATGCGCGCGCACGTTTGTGTGTGTGTGTGTGTATGAATCAGGATGAGAGAGTAGGAAGTAGGGAGACGAAGAATGGAAGTGACAGAGGAGGATATAATTTGTCGTCATGCGGTTCCAGGTGTTGTTCAGTGTCTGTGTGCTGACGGCGAGAGAGAAGTCAAATCATAAGGTGGGTGAGAGAGAAACACAGAGGTGCGGCGATTGGTGGGTTACCTGCAGGGCAGCGGGGGTGTGGATAACTTGGCAGGTCGGCCTGCGGGGCAGACACCGTTACGCCAAGGCTGTGAGAAAAGCTGTGTGGCTGACTTTCGTAAAGCCGATATATGTGTGTGTGTATCGGTCCATATTAATGTGTGTGGAAGTGTATGCATTTATTTGTACGAGTCCTTGAAGTTGTGAGTGCATGTGTATGAAGAGTGTTTGCCTGTGCAATAGTGTACATGTGTGTGTTTGTATGTGTGTGTGATTTATTTTTCTATGTGTGAGCATGTATGTGCGTGTGTGTGTATCTGTGTGTGTAGCAGCTGAGGGGAAGGCTGTACTCGGACGCTGTCGTTTTGCATTTTGGCTGAAAGTTGTGGATGGCGGTCTTGAGCTCCTGCAGCGATGCCTCTGTGTTGCGAGTGCCTGTTGGGTTGGCGGGGAGGGCTTTCAGTTGGCGGTCACGTACTCGCAACCCACTACCCAAGCCGGTGTTGCGGAAGCGTCTTGGTGTGTTGTCGACTAGCAGCGACCGGAAGAAAAACGCCCTCGCGGCCTTACGCCTGCTGCGTGCTTTCCCCTTTTTCAGTGATTTCTTGTTTCCCCTGCTTTTATTGTAATCAATTTTTAAGATGATGAAGACAGACAATCAATCGCGTTATATATAATTGCTGATACTTCATGAAACACAATAAAGTACTGCGACGTAGTACATAAGTACATGGCGGATGCTTTTTGGCTGTACCGGTGAGAATGTGGTGCCGGAGTGCCTTGTTGCTTTCCCGCCAAGCGGACTGGGCGCCGTGGATGTAGATGGGCGGCGGCACGGCGTACAGGAGGCGAAAGCCGCTGCCCTTGTCCAGACTGGTCAGCGCGAAGGAGCCGTGCTTGGAGACCGCTTGACTTGTGAGGCGGATGTGCAGCGAGGATATCGCGGCGGAGCTGAACGCCACGGCTCCCTCCGCCTGCGCCGGAGCATGTGGGTCAGGGGCCCGCGTTAGTCGGACATAATTATCTCTCTCACTGCAGCAGTACCAGTATAGATCATTTTTTCTGATTTCTTGTTATTTACTGAAAATATGAAAAGTAAAAACACGAAACGGTGAAAAAAACACTCCGACAAAAACAAGGAAAACAAATTACGGCGAACAGTCGCTAATAACATTCTGTAACTGGTACGGGTATGTAGATTTCATCGATCACAACTAAAAGTTTATCATGGTACGGGTAGGTAGATTTAATCGATCACAACTAAAAGTTTATCATGGTACGGATAAGTATATTTAATCGATCACAATTAAAAGTTTATCATGGTACCGGTAAGTAGATTTAACCGATTACAAATAAAAGTTTATCATGGTAAGAGCAGGTAGATTCGAAGCTTTTAATGCGAAATTAGTCGCCGAGTAATTAAAATTCAGTATACTGAATAAAGTACAATATACTCTACATCAATATCTGCATCAAAATTCTCATAATGAATGAAATGATATATACAATGTCGATTTACACATTGCTTTACGCATATTGTGTGTCAAACATTATTTGTATTTGCATATATTTACATATCAAACGAAATTGTATGTAAATTTAATTTTGCTTATAGTAAATTAATTCATGCATTGATATTTTCAAAACGGATGAAATGATATATACTATGTTGATTTACATACTACAAAATGTCGAATAACTTAAGTTAATCGAATTGCCTCATATTAACGACAAAAAGAGTCGCGGGCTACGCTAGTACATTAATTTGCAGAAAACTGAGTACGGCTGTGCATGTTTCAATTCGACAGAAGCATTTGCGCATAAACTGTCGGCCATACTTTTCACTGAATTATCAGAGATCACAAATGAACGTAACAAAATGCAATTGGATTTTGTCACTTATAAAACACACACACACACACACACACACACACACACACACACACACACACACATATACACACACACACACACATGCACACACTGCTTGAGTGTTTTCGAGCATCGTGGTTCATATATTTTGGCGGAGCGCTGGACCTTCCACGGCAACAAGCCGCTGTCCCGGGTGACGCCCAGAAGGGTACTGCCCCAAAGTTGCCAGCGCCATCGCGTTGTGCCTACAACATCACGGATGTGCAGCAGAGCAGTGTGCACCAAGTGCGCGCAGCAGACGACGTCCCAGGCGTGAATGGGCGGGTCGCTGGGGTACTCCTGCAACGCGGCAATATTGGCGGCAATGTCAACGGTATGGGACTAAGGCTCTTCTCCAGAACACCCCTGACAAGTGACCCGTAGTTGCACATGCATACCTCCCGCCGTGGCGATGCACAGTCGTACTCGTAACACTTAAAGAAACAATGGACAAGTTGCAGAATCCACGACCTGCAAGGATTACCATTGCGGAGTTCTTTATCGATATGGTGTCTATCGCCGACCCTTCTAAACCAAAGGGGTGAATAACATTTCCTCCACTGACTTGCAACCCATTACGTAGTCATGCTGTAATGGGCAGTACTTGTTGCAGTTTGTAACCAGAATTTATGAGCTCACGGACAAACAAACAAACATACATACACAACTTACACACAGGTAATGACCATATTTTAATATGGCCGAGACGCATCGAATGCTGCCGGCCGTGCCTCAGAAAAATAACGGATAAGTATATTGAATATGAATCGACAGCGCGCCGTCAGTTGCTAACATCGGAGGTCGAAATAAGGGGAGTCGCAATAAATGCCATTCAAGCTGATCAAACGGCGACGGCTATTTAAAACCGTCAATCGACCATACCGTCACTATTTCATAGTAAACACCGCCGTTGTACGTACTAATAATATTGCCTCGACTCATAAGGACAACTCGGCTGTCGGCGATTCAAACTTTAACGACAGCAGAACTAATCGCACACCTTCTCTCTTCCATGTACTTTGATGTATATTCCGTCCTGTTAAGCGCCGTGCTGGGTTGCATCACCTGTCGACAAGTGTTGCTGTCGCGTGCGCAGCCCATCCACCGCACGTTGCTGTGGCCGTCCATGATGCGCACGAATTTGAAGGTCGTCGCAACGTGGCTGAGCAGGTTGTAAGTGTTGAGCTGCGGTAGGACGCTCAGTTTGGGCGGCCGCGTGAAGGCGGCCATCCCCGTGCAGCGTTTGATCTTCAGCTGACCCAAGTTGCGCAGGAAAAAAGACAACCGCGCCCATGGGCCGTGCCTGGTGGGGGGGGGGGGGGGGGGTCCGGACGAGGGTTGTCGGTATTCGGACGAGAATTTTTTTCGAAAATCCTCATTCATAATCCGGAAACAGAACCGATATAAAGTACTAGCGATTGTCGGCCCCGCTAGCAAACTGCGACAGTGGTCATCGACATCCGGCAAGAGGGATGCTTCGCACAGCCCTTGAATCCCCCTTTCCAGGGTATCTTGCAGCTCGCTGAGTAAATGCGCGGCGTATAACAATGGCCAAGGCGAAATTATCTTTACTTTCGAGAGTGAACGTCGCCTTTCGAAATTTGGTATCGTAAACAAGCTTGTCTCGCTACTATACTCGTCATATTATATTACATTTACACGTGTCGATGACGATTGTCATGTGTGTTCATATATATTTTCTTTTCTTATATTCTCATATATGGTGCGCTCTCTCTCCTCCATATTTGTCTATTTGCGCGCGGAATGGGTCACCGGTAGTAGTGACCCCACCCATTCGGTTTGCCGCATTCGGTACTATCAAATGAGAATAATATCATAATTCATTCGTTCAAGATTGCTGTTCCTCTAGGCTTGTTGTGTCCATGTCAAAGACGCAAGTCGGTTAGGGAAAGTTTGCAGGTCATGCAATTGACATGTACACGGCGGTGTTAGCTGCGCGAGTGGGTGGCTGCAAATGATGGTTTTGGGGGGATATGACTGTAACTTGGCCACCCGGCATAATAAATACGCCACAATGGCTACCATACCACCTATACTGTTAAGAACCATCACAGTGTGGCGTGGGACCGAATTTCGTCGTTCTTGTACGTTTCGTTAAGAGGAGGGGGGCATCGTGCGAGCTCACATGTGACCTCTTACAACAATTTGTGTTTGGGGTTATTAAAACATGATAATGTCCTACAATCGTCCAATCTTGTTTCCGACAAATGCATATGGCATATATGATAGATGCAATATTGTTTGGCTTCATAATGGTTAACCGAAGGCCCCAATAGGACAAACTCTATTTTTTAAACTCCAAACCCTAATCTAGACCACCCATGGGCACCTCGAACATCGATTGAGATGGCCAGTGCCACAACCTCGGCGCATGGGACACCGAGCCGGTAAAATTCTGCGAGCATGGCGAGTAGCAACAAAGTGACGGTGCGCCGACGTTGAAGTAACTGGAAGCCCGCCCCCCGCCTTGTCATATTCCGACGGTTGATACCTTGTTATAGTAGCACCGAATTCAATGAGATGCGTTGCACTGTGTCAAGATGGTCTTGTAGGCGAAATATTATTTGAGGTGGGTCCCAACATCACGCCAATGAACATATATATAAATACATCTTCTATGACGGGTCACCGGTGACCTCTTGCAAAAATAGACAATATGTGGCTACTCCGGCTCAAATGTAAATGCGCAGGTGCAGAATATGTGCAATAGGTATCCAACAGCTAGTGCACAAATACATACCACTTGACTGTTGTAAAAGCATGAGCGGGCTGACCTTACGGGCCACGAGCCCGCCTCCCTCAGTCTCATCGGGTTTGCCAAAAATATGGTCGGCGCGATGTCGCATCGTTGGCACAGCGCACCAGCGCGCCGCTGGAACGACAGCTCCTCCTCGTCAAGATCACGCGCGCCGTACAACAGAGTGTTGGACTCGATGGACACCTGCGCCCAAACCCCCACAACATGTCTCACTCTCTCAATGCATGTCAAACAATCACTGACTGCCGAAAAGTCAACACCATGCAGCAACGGAATGAGTGACAATGTCTTACGATGTGAATTGATCCCGACAGCGCTTCTCACAAACAAACCGGTTGCAGCATGCAAATAGTGCATATCAGCCAAAAACGCGGCATCACCATTGAGTATATGCAAAGTACGGATGTAATTTCCGATCATATTACATAATTGAAAATAAACTCAGTCACACACACACACACATACACACACACACACACACACACACACACACACACACACACACACACACACGCACACACATGCACACACATGCACACATAAAATCACGTCCTTACATAATTGAAGACCTGCTGGTACTTTAAGGAGTAATAGTACTTTCCATTATGAAATTAAGTCCAGGCTTGCTCTTTCATGTTTCGAAAGTCACCCTACCCAGGTGCTACGCCGCTTCAATCCTTCTCAGGAATCGCTCTCATCTATCTATCGGGCTCTTTTCAAGATAGGACGACTGTGACGCCACGCCGGAAATAAGGAATAAGTTTCAATATTATTTTTTTGTTGCGCCCCCGGGATATGGGACTGGCAGGTAAGCCCGAACAGTATTATTTCCGCTTATTCCCGCTTATCGTAAAGCTGTACCGGTACAGTCAGATTCACCCGTACCATGATTTGACGGTCGCGATCTAAAACTCGTCCGGGAGTGTCACGGGACGTGTTTATGGTATAATCGGCGCAGCACCAAGGTGTCAACAAATTCTTATAAGAAAAAGCAGTGGAGGCCACGAAGCAAAAAGAAGAAAGCACCTGAATTAATTTGTCGCAGTAAGGACGAAGAAGAGCAGTGATGCCCCTTGTTGATTGACATGGACAACTTTAGCGCCTGCTGCATCAGCCATACGGATACTGTCGACTAGCTAGATGTGCCTCGTCTCTCCATCAGTGTCGGATTGTCACCCGTACCATATATTTTGCAATTAAGTAATCATTACCACCACATCGTTACTAAAATGGAATTCGAAACAGTACGGGTTAAATTCCTACGATTTGCGTAACCGAGGTGACTCGACCATTACTGCGCCATTACGCCCACCGCGAGATAATTCCGGCCAGAATGACGCGTATGACATCCAGTTACCTTGAAAAGTGGTACGGGTTACTAGGCTGAGGCGGTCC
This sequence comes from Tetraselmis chui, assembly GCA_026401115.1. Classification (NCBI taxonomy): domain Eukaryota; kingdom Viridiplantae; phylum Chlorophyta; class Chlorodendrophyceae; order Chlorodendrales; family Chlorodendraceae; genus Tetraselmis; species Tetraselmis chui. The sequence goes on along the minus strand of JAPMLY010002360.1, from coordinate 38,613 downwards.
ATCGCGCCCCGAACATAAATTAACTCGCGACGTCCAAAGACCGCCAACATAACCTCGACAAACACAGCTTCAGGCCTTCAAGCAGCGACCCCAAAGCAAACACCCTCCCGCCAACAGCCCGTTCGACATCAACATGGGTAAGGACAAGGTAGTCAAGGGCAAGGTTGCGGACGACATCAAGAAGGCGGAGAAGCTGGCCCAGACGGCGGCAAAGCCTCAGGAGAAGGCGAAAAAGGGCGGACCCAAGAAATAAACCCCCACACTCGTCCGGCGCTCCAGGATGAACGCCACCGACACAGCTCGTCTTCCGTCTAAGCGCGTCGACCGTTCGCAAGCCGCGCAGAGGGAGAAGTATCGATAATAGCTCATACCGAGACCCTGACACGGCTTTTATGCCGAAATCGATATAGCTAAACGATATGCACGCGGTGTTCGGACTACGCAGAATGTAAAAATATGTATCAAAGAAACTTTTTTTTCTCGACTGTAAGTCGTCTCTGGGGCGCTCTCGATACGTCTCTCTCTCCAAACGTGCATACAAACATACTCCCGCAAAATCTGGGTTCGCGTGGGATGTTCTTCACTGCGATTTCGGAGGTCCCGGCTGCCTGGCCCAGTAGTTTTCGTAGCCGGTGCCGAAGGCGACAATGAGTCTTTCTGTTCGCTCACTAGCCTTTCCCGATCCAAACGAGCGAAGGGATCGTGACATCGCGATGAGCTTGACTCTACGAACCATTTTTTTGTGCTGTGATGCTATGCGAGAGCGTAGGCAAGAAACGACTCAGCGAAGGTCGACGGTGGAACTCGACGGGGGGCTTGGAGAGCGCAACCGCGACTGAAGACAAAAATACGTGTAAGACGACGAGAAGCGACAGTTTCCTTCGAAACAGTGATAAATAAACGATGCGTCGATATTTTTGCTCGTATATAGTGCACCCACCTGTCGGGATCCACAGTGCAGCAGCCGAAAGTTAGGGCGCGTTACCTTGCAGGGCGTGAAGTCGCCCGCGATCTCGCCCGACACCACCGCCAGCTCCGGGTCCTCATCCAGCTCACGGCACAGCTGCGACAGCTTTAACACCTCGATGCCCTGTGCGATGGTGGCCGCAAGCAGCATTCCAGAATCAGCCACATTCAAGCTGTATATACAGGCAGCGGCACAGTGCGGATGAAGACGTCACCCATCGGCACCACCTTCCCCCCCTCTTTCAATAAGCTCCTCTAACATCAACCTCCAACATCATGGCATAGATTAAACGTATGCGATAGGGGAAGGGTGTGCCTACCCGCACGTCATCTGCGTCAACCACAAGCAGTTTCTGGCCGATAGGCAGATTGGGCCATTGCCGGACGTGTGGGCCGCGCGCACTGTCCGCTGAACTGAGCGCATCTACCTCGGCCTTACTCTCCTTTCGATAATATAAGTCCTAGGGAAGAAAAAAGGAGAGCGAAAAGCAGCATTTACAGGACACACGCACGCACGCACACACACACACACACACACACACACACACACACACACACACACACACACACACACACACACACACACACACACACACACGCACACACACACACACACACACACACACACACACACACACACACACACACACACACACACACACAACTACGTACCTTCCACGTCTTCCCATCTCCGCCGTCGATGACGATGCGTTCGCTGCGGGTCAGAAACACCTCCACCCGCCCACAAGCCTGTAAGTGAAAGCTCTTGCGATCCTGCACGGACGTCCTGCACCATATAGCACAGTCCACGGAGACGGGGGTGGAAACCGTGGGAGAGGAGTGGAGGGCTGTCACAGAAGTTGCACACAGCAGTCGCGTGTCTTCTTACGTGACACGTGCGGGAAGACTGGCGGTGACGAGGGTCACCTGATGAGGTCCACCAGCATCCGGGACTGACCCGTTCCCTGTTGTAAATGACAACGCCAATTAATGCGTAACTGAGAGGCAATCGGTGTTTCCTATCCGTTGCTTTTCACGTCGTCACAGACATACCAAAGCCTATAGCTACCGACACCCCTCTATCGTACACACGCACACAGACACACGCGCGCACGCGATGTACACGCACAGTCTTTCTCGGTGGGTGTGCATGTGTGTGAGTATATGTTTATGTGTGCACGAGAGAGAGAGAGAGAGAGAGAGAGAGAGAGAGAGAGAGAGAGAGAGGGGGGGAGAGAGCGAGAGAGAGAGAGAGGGGGGGGGGGAGAGAGGGAGTGTGTGTGTGTATGTGTGTGTGAGCGATTGAGTGCGTGCAAACGTATGCGTGTGTCACTAAGTTAGTAAGTTTGTATTTGACTGAGTGCCTATGTCAGTGAGTGAATTAGTCAGTATGTGTGTATGTGTGTGTGGGTGTGTGCGGGTGTGAATGTTCCTGTGTGAGTGAGTAAGTGAATGAGTGGGTGAGCGCGTGCTTCAGCGAATGCGTGTGTGAGTGAGGAAGACCCTGTGTGTGTGTGTGTGTGTGTGTGTGTGTGTGTGTGTGTGTGTGTGTGCGTGCGTGTGTGTGTGTAGATGAGTGGATGAGAGAGTGTTTGTGTAAGTGTGTGATCGAGTAAGTACATGTTTAAGCGACTGTGTGTTCGAATAAGTGAGAGAGGGAGAGAGAAACTGAGAGGGTGAGTGTGTGTTCGAGTGAGAGAGCGACTATGTGTGAGTGTGAATTAGTAAATAAGTATTTGAGAGATTGTGTGTTGTGAGAGACTATGTGTGTTGTGAGAGTATTTGAGAGACTATGTGTTTGAGTGAGTGAGAGCGTGTGTGTGTGCAAGTGTGTGTGTGTGTGTGTGTGTGTGTGTGTGTGTGTGTGTGTGTGTGTGTGTATGTGAGCGTGAGTGGGTGGGATAGTGTGCGTTGAGCGTGTGTGTAAATGACTGGGAATTTATTTGATTCAGTGAGTGCGCGCTCGCGCGCGCACGTGTGTGTGTGTGTGTGTGTGTGTGTGTGTGTGTGTGTGTGTGTGTGTGTGTGTGTGTGTGTGTGTGTGTGTGTGTGTGTGTGTGCGACTGAGGTAAGTGAAGTGAGTGGATGAGTGTTGGTTTGAGTCAGTTCGTGTGTGAGTAAGAGAAAGAGAGAAACTGTGTGTGTGTGTGTGTGTGTGTGTGTGTGTGTGTGTGTGTGTGTATGCGCGCGCGTCAATGAATGCGTGAGAGAGTGTATGTGTGCGAGTGTGTGTGAGAGAGCGAGAGTGGGTGGGTGAGTGCGTGTTTGAGCGTGTGTGAGTGCGTGTGTGTGTGTGTGTGTGCGTGTGTGTGTGTGTGCGTGTGTGTGTGTGTGTGTGGATAATTAAGGATGTGTTTGATTGAGTGAATGAGTGAGTGAATGAGTGAGTACGTGTTTGTGTGTGTGTGTGTGTGTGTTTGTGTGGATGATTAAGAATGTGTTTGGTTGAGTGAGTGAATGAGTGAGTGAATGAGTGAGTACGTGTTTGTGTGTGTGTGTGTGTGTTTGTGTGGATGATTAAGAATGTGTTTGGTTGAGTGAGTGAATGAGTGAGTTGGTGTGTGTGTGTGTGTCTCTGTCTGTTTAAGTTAGTAAGTGAGCGTGTGTGTGTGTGTGTGGGGGGGGGGGGGGGGGGGGGGGGGCGAGAGCGTGTTTGAGCGTGTGTGAGTGAGTGAGAATGTGATTGATTGTGTGAGGTTTTGCGTGTGCGCGCGTGTGTGTGTAAATGTTGGTGGGTGGGTGCGTGTGCTTTTCAGCGTGCATGTGTGTGCGTGTGAGTGATTGAAAGTGTCCTTGATTAGATGCGTCTGTGAGTGAGTGACCAAGTGAGTATGTGATGGCAAATGGCGTGTGGAGAGCTAATGGTGGATGCTCGGGCAGGGTCGACGAGAGCTGGTCAGTGTCGCCTCTGACCTTGTGGAAGGGCTGCGCTGGAATGGGTGCCGCTCTTCGGTCCAGCCCGTCCCACATTCGAGCCTCCGACAGGTGCGCTGCCTGCCTCACTATGAGCTCCCCTGTCCTCCACCCACCCTCCCCTCCTCCTCCCTCCCCCCCTTGCAGCACAACCACCTCACTGCCGTTGCCTCCCGACGCTTCACCTTCCACCCCCAGCCAAAACCCACCCCCAATGCATCACCATAGTTAGCAACAACGTACATTTTCAGCTCAGGCAACCAGCTATAATTTGCTTGGCTGAGTTACTGATGTGTGCTGCCATAGGACACGACGGTGGGAGTGACAGCTGGCGCACCGACAGCACCAGTTGGATTCGCGCGCTTTTTAGAAAGACGCTCCGCCACTGACGGCCGCCCTGCAGCCCCGCCATAAGCCTCCCGCAACAGTCTTGCCTCTTCCTCAGAAGCTTCCACTGCTCTACCGCTCCCAGTACCTCCCTCTTCCTCGACCCCGTCGGCCGCAGAGGCGTCGTCAGTCCTGCTCATTTCCGGTTTTGGCGCCAGCCGGAGAAGCAGTAATGCCAGTAGCAGTACGACCGTGAGAATAGCGATCGGAGGGCATTGCTGAACCTCCGCGGCTCGCCCCCTCCCGCCGCGGCTCCTTCTCAGTGGACCCGCCGTGGTGTCGCCCTCCTGCGACTCCACCTGTCCCTGCTGCGTTCGGCCGGCGGTGTGAGGCACGCGGAGGTTGATGACCGCCGGGGTGGCCGTCATCGCCAACATCGCGCCTGAAAGTCGCCCAAGCGGCCGATTGGGGCGGCGACGCTGTGCGAGGACGCTACAAAGATAGTGTTATTGCCGCCTCCTCCCCTTTTTATATATGTGTCACTGGTGCAGGTAGGATCAGTAGCTGCGTCTCAATGACAAGTCGCCCCCACCAACTTCACTGGCGGGCTTATCTCCGGGCTTCACTTGTCGGTGACAGTCGCGTCGTGGGCGTGATGGAGTACGAGCCTTGCTGCGATACTCAAGTGGCGAAGACGGAGTCGAGGCTGATAATCAGGTAAGGATCCTTAGTTACTTTGATATGAAGCTCACTGCTTAACTCCTCCACTCTCGCCGATGGTGGCAAAGTTCACTAAATACAAATATGAAGAAATTAACTACCCTCACATATTTTGCTTGGTGGCCTCTACTGCTATTTCTTGTAAGAAATTATGTTCTACTCCTTCACGTATGTTTCGATACTCGGGTCGCGGATATGATATCGTTGTCGCTGGTCACAGCGATGTACGGGTACATGTACTTGCTGTAGCAAGATAATTTAAAACAATAAGTCAGAAAAATGAGATGATAATCTAAATAAAAAGTAAGTACCAGGGGTTTAGAGAGCAAGGGCCAGGGATTTAGACAAATAAAACACACATCGAGGTGAGATCAAGCATGAGATGAGAGCGGGGATGGCAGGAAATATAATTCAATTACAAGAATAAGCACCAGTCGCTATAGGAACGTGGACAGTGGGAGAAAGGGGAGGGGGGGGGAAGGGGGGGAAGGGCAAGAGGGCAAGAGGGTCACGGAATCCAAGGCATTGCATGGGAAAGCATTGCATTGTGCACAAACGACAGGAACTGTCGCTGATGCACATCAACGTGTTAATGGTAAAGAGAATAATATAAAACTCGTCGTCGTTGGAATTTGTTTCAACAAGAGTCTCGCGATGCATAGTTTTTCATTTAGCGACTGTAGATAGATGAAAATAAAAAAAGAAATTCATATTGGGTTGGAGCATGACGACACACTGAGCACCTACGGATAATCTGCGAGCTTCCGTGAGCGCGGCGGGCGAATATTGCTCAATATAACCGTTTCTTCCTATCTAATTAAGTGCCAATATGTTCAGCATAATTTTTGTTCTAGATATGAAGGTCTCGCACCCTTGGATTCTTTTAGTACCTTCATGACGTTGTTCAAGGCGGCGGATGTGGTGAGGATGTTAGATTTGCTTCGCGGAACTAGTTCATATAATTTAGGGTTCTCTTACGTTTCCCCCTTTTCTTCTTGGTGTCTATTCACCGCATACAATTGTTTGAGTTATCACGTAATTGGCATTACGTGATAAGAGGAAAAAATAACTGCAGAATTCAAGAACATATATTTGACTAAATAAAAAAACGATTCGATATGCTCGACACATGTACGAGTCAAGCATAGATCAAAACGGGTATAAAAAGAGGAAAAACAACTGCATAACCGGGTATTAAAAGAGGAAAAACAACTGCATAATTCAGGAATATATATTTGACTTGAGGAAATACGAATCGATATGTTGCTCGACACATGTACACGTCGAGCATAGGTCATTATTAGGGTGCTAGCTAGCATGTGCGTGGGCGTGCGAATCTCTTAGCAACACTTTCACAACGAATTTGCATAATATAAACGCATCGGCACATCAAATACAACATAGAGCCTTACCGGGTATACAATAAGTATACATAACGATTAGTATTTCATAAATACGTGTTGTTTCGCATGAAGTATAGCCAGTGTTGGCGAACAAGGCGTCATTGGTGGGTATATGCTTAGTTTGCACTTAAGTTGTTGGAATGAGTTGCAACATGTGCTTGATATATGCATTTGCATGTACTTGTTTGTTTAATTCGAAAACAAATTTGAATGGTTTTGGCATGCAATGCACAAAGAGTTCGATATAAAGTTTACACGAATTTGCAAACGACCTCCGACATAGACGAGAAACAAATTGGTAATTGCCTCATAATAATGTCAAAACGACTGCCTAGGAAGATAATCGATGAAATAGCAAAACTGGTAGCGACAAAAGAAATGCACGGCGTTCATTTTGTTTAACGCAACCACTCACACACGCGCGAAAGGACACTACTGAATATGTAGGTGCGGCCAATATTGTGTGGTGTGTGTCGCGTTTGTTGATGGTGTGGGGACTTGGTTTATAGGAATTGCCTTTGCCCATGCATGCACCCATTTGCTTTTGACACCAACTTGTCGTCCCATGCCGAGTTTCAATGGCGTTGTATATGTGCAGTACCCCATCTCGATTTTTGATGCTAAGTTGCGGCTCATCGGTCCAGCACAAGCACGTGTGGTGTTGCGCGCGCGTTGTGTGCATGTCATGCAAATCGCACACCAAGAAAGCACCGGCGGCCGACTCCGACAATTTTGGGATGGCGTGTACTGTGTGAAGGCCCCCTCACCCTGTGGAGACCTTGCATGGTGAATATTTCAAAGCTGAGGTAAGGAATCCCGACGCCGCCTCCCGGAAGCTACGGGAAGTGCTATCATTGCGTACTCGATATTGTGGACGAAAGTTGGCTATTTCCCCGACAAACGCGCGTGCATCCGCGCTTCTGTGGCAGAAGCGTCATAGGAGCATAGCCCAATTAAGGACCCGTTATGTATGGGTGAGCATGAAGCAAATTTACTCGCACATGCAATAATGCCCTTACATGATTGCCCCCCCCCCCCCAACCTTGCTATTTGATGGCGATGTTGTACATTGAGTCAACATCAACTACTTACCAAGTTGTCATCATGCGTGGTCAAGCCCAGCGTGCAGCGAGAGTCCCGCAACTACGCGAGGAAAACAAAAATAGGAAACGGTACATACCAAAGAAGGGGCAGGAAATGGCACAAATATGTGGTTTGCGAATGATAATGCGTGGAGCATTTTAACTACCACGGGCAACAAGTGGTCTTGTGAGTGGCACACTTGCAAACATGCATCGGTCATTGCATTGTCACTTTGTCATGCACATGGGTAGCATATCACGGGTGTATACACAAGTTGCCTGCATATTGCCTCCCCCCCCACCACCATCCACCCCTCATGGATTCATGTCTTAGCCCCTCACCTCCCCCGCTCCCCCACCACCCTCTCCTCCGGCATCCGAACCCCTCGCACCAACACCACCCCTCCCCTGGCCCCCATCACACACATTGATGCGGAATACCTCTCCCCCTCGGACCACCACTACCCTCCCTGCGACGTCACACGCATCATTCCCAAATGTATAGACACCGAATACGGCCAAACACAGTATATGGTTGAATGGGCCCCGGAATACCTCATGGAATAGGATATCCAACTGCAACTCGACGACGGGTTCCGCCTCATCTCCTCCACCCTCACATGGGCATGTCTCCCCACCCCTTCCCCCATCCTCTGCTCTATTTGCCACGGTCCCTTCCACACAGATCCCACTTCCACATGCACCACATGCCCGCACTTTGCCGTCCATTCCCACTGCCGGCCCCCTCAGGGACCCGACACGTGGCAATGCGACTGGTGCGAACGCGGCCAAAATCACGACCGCACCCGCCCACACGAAGTCCCTTGCCTCTAACTCCACGACACCATAAATGAGATCCCCTCTGCCCACACCCCCTCATTGCCTTCAACTCCGGCTTCGTCCCAACCACATCACCCATCTGACCTGGCCCTTGACCCTCCCCATGGACGCACCCCCCCGTCACATTCATCCACGACCCCATCAATCAAGACCTTGATACGCTCCCCACCGGCACATTCACTATACACACCCACCCCACCGTCCACGACGCAACCATCCTCTGCACCCCCGACGGTCAAGCGGTCACAACCCTCTCCGCCCCCCGCATCCGAAACCGCTACCACCTCTTCCGCCCCGATCTCACACACCGCACGTTCGAGAAAGAGGTCTATCATCTCATCACACGACTAGGCTCCTGCTCAGAAATCCGCTCACTCACACTCGCCACCACCACGCGCAATAGATGGGCCACTCGAGAAGATCTAATCATAACACTCCGCAGCACATTTCACATCCAAACGATGAAACTCTACTTAGACTTCCTCAACAAATCACTGCACTTCCACACTTACCACTCACTCTACCCCGAAGACATAGTCTTCTCATCCAACGGCAGCAACGCACCACACACATGGCACGGCACTAGCATCGCTAACCCGGAATACGACCACGAATGCATGCGCCTAGCCATGGAACACACAATTACAAGCGCCAACTCCACAGCCACACACTGCCCCAACGCCACCATCCTCATGCTCCCCCGATGGGAACACACACCATATCGCCACTCCACATGCATCAACTCACCGTGCACCCACCATATTTACTACACCCTTCTCAACGACGCAAACACCTTCCTACCCCCCGACTAGCACACATGCACCCCCACCCCCACACCATTCGGTACACGCTGGATGGTCGACATATATCTCGTCGCTAGCCCCCTCGCACTTTCAGCCTTGCCCTCACACACAGCCATGAACGCCCTCCACAACACACTCGAATCCACTTACAATACACACCTCCCCAACCCTTCCATCACCATCCCACTTCTGCCCCTCTTTGACACTTACTCACCACACTCCGCATGCATCTACCATCTCCCCCTTGAACCACTCCCCCCATGACTTTCCCCCTTCCGGAGCGCACGACACTAACATACTCCCCCACCGGGGGAGATCTTGCTTGGAAATGGCAAGACTTCGTATACACATACGGCTCCAAGAAGAGAGGCCCCTCCCCCCTTGCAGCGGCCGCCACTCACCCCGCCTCGGACACACGCGTCAAAATTCTGGTGACCTCCACCCCTCTCGCTCACACCATCAATCGCGCGGAACTAGCGGGTATCGATATCGGCCTCCAACTCGGCCATACCCACCTCCTTACAAATAGTGCGTGCTCACTCCGCCTAATACAATGCTACATGAACTGCCCATGCCGACTTCACCTTCCACAAACAACACACATCACTCAGCATCGTTCAATTCATTCACAAGCAAGAATTCATGTGGGGCGTGCACAACACCCGCCTCCTCACCCATAACCCCACTTTGCGCTGCCCAATGCGCAGCCGATTCACTAGCAACGGCCACATGGCCGGTAACTGCCCCACCATGTCCGGCCTTAGACAGGACCGCCACAACAACGCGCTACAACTCCTTCTCTTCCTCATGGAACGCCACAACGGAGGCCGATGGGAGACCATCACCGTTGACTCTGGTAACAAACCCATAAAATAATTCGCATCCCCCACACCCACCCACACCCCACTTGACTGTCACCCCCCTCACTCCACCTACATGCCCACCCGCCTTGTTGTTGCTGACGAAGGTCTATCGCCCGACTCCCTCACCTCATGCCCTGCCATCCTCCCCGCCGAGATTCTCCCCCCCCCCCCCCCCCCCCCCCCCCCCCCCCCCCCCGCGTTGAGACCCCCGGCACACAAATCTGACTTCATCCGACTTCTCGAACCTTGATTCGTCGGCCGCACAAACGGTCGCCGCCGTTACTCCTCGATAAAAAATATTCAGATAGGGGAATGTAAAATACTGCACGGACCACAACCTCTCGGACACATCTCAAATGATTCGCGAAAAACACATCCCCTCGCTAACACCATTCGCCAGCACTAGCCATGTACCGAAGTCGACATCCTTCCTATCGTCATGAGCCGCACATGTACACCGTACCCATCCACCATTTCAAGTCTCACCTCCCTTCTCACCCTCCGCACTGACCCTCCTAACAAACTCATCTCAAAAACACAACTCAACACGTCCCGCATCCTTGCGCAACTTCACTCGCACACTGTCCAATGGCTGCATGATCTCCATCTCATTTACCGCATCAACTCTCGCACGACCACACGCCGCACATCCACACACTGCACCCACTCACGCCCCTAATTGCACGTTGCCACTACTACGCACGTCACACTCCCCGGGGGTAGTAAAACCCCCCAACACCCTTTGGAGAGGTGGGATCTTGGCGGTTGCTAGCAGTGTTGCGAGACATAGTTTTGTGTGGTAATCAAGTTGCTACGCAACAATGTTGGTCAAGTAGCATCGTGATAGTACGGGTGTGACTCAGCACAATAAGATGAATATACTCAGCCAATCAACAATAAAGAGGATTAGGTTGCTGATGGTGGCAAGTTGCTGAGCGTTAGATGCCATCTAAAAGGCTCAAAATATACGTTGGCGTGTGCTCACCACAAGGTGAGTGCGTGTCTTGTGCTAGGCAAATGCTAGGCACTTGCTGAGGGTGAGATGACATGCAGTGTCACTCACCGAGTGTAATCATCCGTCTCGCCCCCTCAATTCTTGATAGGTTATGGGCCCTCAAGTTGCTAGTTGCTGGAGTCATTTGTCTTGACTGAAACCTAGAGTTGCTTCTCGAAGAGTGGTAGACCTTTGTGGTGTCGCACGATACATGAGGTGCGGCTGGCACACAAAGTGGCTGGGTCTTGCTTGTGTTTTGTAGCTTTACTTCGATACCCATTCTCCGAGGCTCGACACATGTTCGAGCGCGATGGGGAAGCGTGGATGTGGTTGGCCGACGGCGGCGCTATCCATCACATGACTAGTGTGCGCCGTTACTTCTGTGAGTATCGAGCACTCGCAGACCGGCTGTGGGTGAAGGGTATTAGCGCCCGCGCTGTCGGCGTGGGCTCGGTCCGCATCATCGTGAAGGATGACGATGGAGAGGATATTTCTGCCATGCTAAAGAATGTGCTCCACGTTCCTGAGCTATCCCGTCGCGCGTCGTGGTCTTACCATCGGCTTTTCAGCCTCACCCAAGCTCGGTGACAAGGTCATTCCGTGGCGTTAGCTGAACTCGTCGACCACCTTCGTCTTCATGCCGGTCATGGTGGTGGCGTGGTGGTTCCGTTGGAGCGCGCGCATTTGTTGGTGTGGTTGCCGGCGCGGGTTGCTTCGTCGAATCCTACCGCTTCGGTCGCCACTGCGCCATTGGAAAAACGGTTGTGGCATTCCCGACTCGGTCACCTTGGCGAGTCGCAATTGGACGGGCTCTTGGCCACTCAGGTGGAGGGTGTAGCATTTTCTGCGTCGGGGAAGTTGGGCTTCTATGAGACATGTGCTTTGTGTAAGTCACAAGTCCGCCGTATCTCGCGTGAGCCGGCTGACCGGAACGTTGGTGTCTTTGAGGTCCTCGGCTTAGACTTCTGCGGTCCCATGAGTGTTCCATCCTTGGGAGGACGGCGGTACATCTTATGTGCGGTTGATTTCCGGAGCCGTTTCATGCTGCATGATGTGGCCCGCTCCAAGGATGAGGCTCTCGCCTCGTTCCGTCGCATGTTGACTACCATCCGTTCTCTTGGGCACACGGTTCGTCGTCTTCGGGTGGACAATGACACGGTGTTCTTAGGTGCTGCCTTCCGAAACCTCTTGGATGAGTTATTCAACATCGCCGTGGAGATCACTGCCCCTTACGCGCATTGGCAACATGGCCGGATTGAGCGGCAGTGGGGGACATTGGTCCCGATGGCGCAGTCAATGATCCGGCAAGCCGCCCTGCCTAAATCGTATTGGGCTGTAGCGATGGCTGCTGCGGTGCATGTCCGTAATCGTGTGCATAGTAGCGGAGCCGGCGGTGTACCTTTCACCTTGGCGACCGGTAGACGGACTGATTTGAGCTCCATGCGGGACTTCGGCTATCCGGCATATGTCCACGTTGACAAGTCTCAACGCCGCAAACTTGACGATCGCGAGTAGAAGGGTGTCTTTGTGGACTACGCTTCCGAATCACCGGCGTGGTTGGTGTACAATCCTGCTACTCGTCGGGTGGAGAGCAGCCGTAACGTGGTGTTCGATGAGGCTGCTGCTGATGGGGGAGAGCAATGCGGAGCAACGCAATGATGATGAAGAGGACATCATCCCGCACACCATGTGTAGCGAAGAACCGGATACATCTTCGGGGGAGTCGCCGCTACGGGAGTCGCTGCAACATTCCGGGTCGATAGAAGATGAACGGGACATGCATTCGGGGGAGACTCCACGTCCAAGGTACAATCTTCGATCCACTGCCGCACCACAGCAATGCGTACCCAGTCCAAGGTGTAATCTCCGTTCAACGGGCGCTTCGGGAGATGGATGGACTGCGGGAAGTGCCGCAGCTATTAAGTCAGCCAGCAGCCCGATTCTTCAAGAGCCTGTGTCATACAAGCAAGCGTTGAGGAGTCCCCAATCGGGGGAGTGGGAGGCAGCTATCTAGAGCGAGTACGACCTAACTTGTATCTCGGAAAACCTGGACATTGGTCCCTTGTCCTGCCGGTCGCAAACTAGTAGATTCCAAGTGGGTGTTCAAGCTGAAGCGCGATGGCAATGGGCAGATTGCAAGGTACGAAGCAAGACTTGTGGCTCGCGGGTTTACTCAGGAGAAGGGTGTGGACTACCACGAGACCTTCGCTCCCACAGTGAGGGTAATTTCTATTTGAACGTTGCTCGCGCTTGCTGCTTATAATGATTGGGAGGTGGAGCAGCTTGATGTGGTGACGACATGCTTGGAGGCCGATATCGAGGAGGAAATCTACATGAGGCAGCCGGAAGGATTCCGTCACACCGACATCAATGGAGAGGAGCGAGTGTGCTTGTTGAAGAAATCATTGTAAGGCCTCAAGCAAGCTCCTAGGAACTGGAATAAGACAATCACAACATGGCTAGAGGAGTATGGCTTCAGCCAATCCAAGGTAGATCCCGGCATTTACGTCTTCATCAAGGAGGGTGAGCTTTATGTCTTGGCGTTGTACGTGGACGACAGCATCATCGTCGGACCAGCGGGTAGCTTCATCGTTGGGTTCAAATCGGCTTTCGGCGAAAGGTTCAACGTGCAAGACCTCGGTCCAGTGTCGTGGTTGCTTGGCATGACAGTCGAGCGTGATCGTGGCAACCGCACCATCATGATTGGACAACAACAATATGTCTTAGATATGTTGGAGCGCTTCAACATGATGGGCTGTAAGCCAGTGGGCTCACCTATGGCGGTCGATGCTTTGAGCAATTGTGTGGAGACGTCGACATCAAGGTTTCCTGCCGGTCTAGTGCCGTACCAAAGCCTGATCGGCAGCTTGTTGTATGCTTCCGTAAGCACACGGCCCGACATCACCATGGCTGTTAGCCACCTTAGTAGGTACATGTCCGACCCCTCTCAGTCACATTGGGAGTAAGCCAAGAGGGTGCTCCGCCACCTCAAGGGGACCGCACAGTCGGTGTTGATGTACGGTGGCCCACCCTCATCAAAGGTAGTAGGATGGTCAGATTCTGACTACGCGAGTGATATTGGCGAGCGGCGCTCTCGCACGGGGTATGTGGTCATGCTCAACGGTGCAGCGGTGAGTTGAAAAAGTCAGCGGCAACAAACTGTGGCGTTGTCGACAGCGGAGGCAGAGTATATGGCGCTGACTGCGGCCACTCAGGAGGCGATGTTTTTGAAGCAACTGCTCCACGAGTTTCACCAAGACTCCGGGTCTCCCAGCACAATTCACGAGGACAAGCAGAGTTGTATTGCACTCAGCAAGAATAGCATGACGACCGGACGCAGCAAGCACATGGACGTGAGGTACCACTTCTGTCGGGAGAAGGTGGAGAGCGGAGACATCGAGGTGCATTATTGTGCGACGGAGAACATGCTTGCTGATGTGCTTACCAAGCCATTAGTGAGTGCAAGGCACAGCAATTTGTGCAATGCCATCATGGGATTGCCTGCGTAGCAAGGGGGAGTGTTGCGAGACATAGTTTTGTGTGGTAATCAAGTTGCTACACAGCAATGTTGGTCAAGTAGCATCGTGATAGTACGGGTGTGACTCAGCACAATAAAATGATAAGCCAATCAACAATAGAGAGGATTAGGTTGCTGATGGTGACAAGTTGCTGAGCGTTAGATACCATCTAAAGGCTCAGAATATACGTTGGCGTGTGCTCACCACAACGTGAGTGCGTGTCCTGTGTTAGGCAAATGCTAGGCACTTGTTGAGGGTGAGATGACATGCAGTGGCACTCACCGAGTGCAATCATTCCTTCTTGCCCCCTCAACTCTTGATAAGCCGCGACTTGTAAGTCTCTTGAATCGCATAGTTGGGAGGGCCTAGAGATAGGAGCCAGTTTCATCCGGTACATGTGGTAAACAATGTCAATTTCAATTTCGAATCACAACTTATATCACTCTAATTGCTATGAAAGAAGTTATCATACATGAACTTGTTGTGTCAACGATCATATGCACAAGGAGTTGTATCGTGCTAGGGTCGATCATGCCATTGCTTGCTAGTCACTTCACTATGTAACGAAGTGCAACCTCCAAGTCAAGGTTGCCGGCCAGCTTGTCGCCTATCACTTGTAGGCCTAGTCGCCTCACCCCCCTCCGTTTGGTTCAACTACCGTTTGGATGACATCTTCGCAATATTTGTCCCGGTGGATACACTTACCTAGCGACACGATATCTTCAATTTTAGGGTCCCAATGGTTGGACAATAAATTAACGAGGCGTCCATATCCCCGTTCATTCATTTCAAAATCCAAAAATATCTTTACGACATTTAAGTTGAAGTGATATCTTATGCTGACGAGCATTCAAACCTATGTTGTTTGTATAATGTAAATGTCACTGGCATTAACGCAAAAACATTCTTGAGAGTGAACAAATAACATCGGCTGATCGCAAAGCGGTCGCTACATATAGTCTTTCCATATCTAGTTGGCTTTGCCTACTTTAGCATCACTTTGTTTTGGGCCTTTCTCACTGTAATTGCCGGAGACCTTCACCGCCATGTCACACATTTTCAGGAGTAGATGGTCTTTAAAGGCATATCGGACGGCCCGAGCGGGAGTGTTGTAAGTAGTGCTCACTAGTTATTAGCTACAAATAACTACTTTAAGCTATTCTAGGTATGTGTAGTACATATCTGGTTCGGAAAATCCGATACATTGTTTGTTTTGGATACAGAGCTGTCGCTAGGCTACACCTCTCTACTTGCTTTGTCCCGACACCACGCCTCGGGTTGGTTGTCCTTCTGACTGTCCTCTTATGTTATTGTGATTGTAACTTAGCGTACGTTAGTTACCTTCCACTATGACCGTGTATGCATGGTTCAACATGTTATGGGCCCCCTCATGAAGCCACTCACACGCGACCAATCATGTTCAACGAGTTGCGATCAGCGGCTCCCCCGCGAAAGGCAAGTGTTTCTACCTAAATAGTACTTAACTCATGTAGTCGGCGTTATCGCGAGTATATCGTGCGTGATAAAACCCACCCACACCCAACCCTAGTCAACTGCTCGTGGACGACTGCCAGCCACCCACATCGGCGCACTCGCCGTGTGTGGACAAGGTGCATACATGCCCAAGCTGGAGACGGGGGGGGGAGGGGGGGGCGCATTAGTGGGTGAATACGCATATACATGGTGCACGTCAGCTCATAGAATAATTAGCTCTTTTTACCGACCCTTAGCACTCAGACGCCAACGACTATCTTCCCTTGTCCTAGCCGTGGCCACGACTTGTGCCCCACATTGGGTGGAGGACACAGAAAAGGTGCTTTGAGACACCCCGGGGCTACATGCCGAGGGGTCGGCGGGCATCGGGTCGTTTCTTTGCAACCGTTGTTTGGCACAAGTCCGGCTAGTGGTTCTTACCGCTGCCTCTCGTTACCCGTCTATCGTCATAGCGCCAAAAACTCGCTCGGACGACCCCCCACCCCCTGCTCACTCTGAGGGTCACAGGTCTGAACATAGCTCCTTCGACCCATCTCATGATGCGCTCGCACTCGTGCTCGAGCAGATGGCGCTCATCAACGCCCGTCTAGACGCACATGAGTCTGACACTGCTGCAAAGCGCCACCGTGACGCGCATCGCGATATCCCGCGTGACATTCAGCCCACCACCCACACCTAGTCCAACCTAGGCCAACTGCCACCCCCTCCACCACACCCACACCTCGGGTGTCAAGCCACAATCCACGGACCACCCTTTCTATGTGATCAGCCGTACCATTTTCCTTCTCCTCGTGGCCAGCCGCACCCGTACGGTATGCCCCCGGCCCTGCGTTGCCATTCCCCGGTTCCCGGTGGCCCGTCCTCTTTCCCATGTGGCCAGCCCTTTTCCCAAGCTCATCGTGGCGCCCACAACGGACGTGGGGGGCGTCGCCCCACCATTGACCCAGTAGTCATTGGCCGCGCTGTTCATAAGGCCGCCGGGTTCGACAAGGACGCGCACAACCGGTCCATGAAGATGTCTGTCCCCACCATGGGGCCAAACACATACTTCATGGAGTGGAAAAGGAACTTCCTTACTTTCCTTTCTGTGAAAGCAACGTACCTCATCCCCAAGCTGGCCATCCGCGAGTCGGGCGTCTGGCTAGACAAGCAAGCCCAAAACTACGTCTATGCCCTTTTCATTCACGTTGCCAACGAGAACAAGCGTGCTAATGAGGCGGTCAAGTGCGTCTCCGCTGCTTGCCCCGACTGCGCCACAACCGCATGGGATATCCTCTATGAGCGGTTGGATTGCCGGTCCTTCGCCCGCTCCCTCTCCTTGCTAGACAACCTCATGCTCCAGCAACGCCCTTGCAAGTCCCTCACCGAGTACGTCCACTTCATGCGGCAAACTTTCGATGACTACAACGAAATCTATGAGATAATTGATGGCTCAACCGCCATCCACCCTCACCACCTTGGTCTTTTCATGTTGCGTGGCATATCATGCAACGGCCCCTTCAGCCAGGCCAAACAGTGCGTCATCAACGCCTTAGACAATAACTACCTCTTGTCCACGGACGAAGTCATGGCCAACATTCTCCACCTTGTCTAGAACATGGAGGAAGAGCTCCCAAGGGCTGACATCGCTTCCCCGAGCGGGCCTTTCTCCCAAATATCTACGTTTGTAGCGGCTGGCCGTGGACCACACGGTGGACGTGGCCACCCACACCGTGGTAATCGCGGAGGATGTGGCATGCCAAACATGTGCAGTGGCTGTGGCAGCCTCAACCACAGCCTATCGTCATGCACGGCATCCGACGATGCTCTCTTGAAATGGACACTTGCCAAGCGCACGCTCATCGACAAAAAATATGGCCACAACAACACTGTCTCCGTGCGTGCTGCCCTCCCGAGCGATCTCCCCCATGCGGACACCTTTCCGCATGTACCCCTCGATGTCCCCACCCTTGAGGAGTGCACCGATGTGTATGACGACATAGAGGTGGGTCTTTCCTTCAACTCCGTTGCTTTTTCATCCTCCCTCACCCTCGGCCGTGACCGCTCGAACTTTTGGGTAGTCGATTCGGCGTGCTCGATCGACCTCACTGAGTGTCGCGACAATTTCGTTACGTTCGAGCCACCCTCGGGCTCTACTCGCATCGGCGGTGTCGGGGAAAACGTCAAGGGTAGTGGCACTATCCGCCTCGCCGTTCCCCTTGTGTCTGATGAGATGTCCACCGAAATATCCACGCGATGTTTACACCCGACATCTCTTCGCGGTCCGCTCAGCGCATTGGACGCCTTCTGAGTGTTAGTTGGATGCAGTCACACTGCGGATTTCCCAGCAGATTATGACATTGGCTTGCTCGTGGTCTCTTCAAGAATGGGAGGGTTAAAACCTTGAGGACATGGACTCTACTTAATGAGCAACACCACAAGCTCGCAAGGTGCACCCACTCTAGACACCTCAGCTGTTGAAAACAATAGTGTAGCCCTTACTGCACACTCTGACCTTGAATTGTGGCACCGCCGTTGCGGGTATCTTAACATGCAAAGCCTTCATGCCCAGCATACCCACGGTGTTCCGTCGATTCCGGCGTTACTGGTCTCTGTAAAACCTGAGTCTTGCGACTCGTTTCTCTTTCACAAAGCTAGTGCTGCCCCTCGCAATACACGTGCGTGTCCTCAACCCCCGCGACAACTCATGAACATGTCGTAAGATATCTGGGGCCCGGCGAATATTCCCTCCCCTCACGCTCTTCGTTGTTGCCCGCACGTCATCAACCATATCACCAACTACATGTGGGTGCGTTTTCTAAAGTCAAAGAACGACACATATCCAAAAATTGAAATTGAAATTGAAATTGTTTACAACAATACCAGTAAAAACCGGCTGCTGTCTCTGGGCCCCCCCTTTTGCTATGCTCAACCTGTAGTTGGACTTCTAAGCGTGAGGTAGACCGTGAACCACTAATCCCAACCTCTCCAATGGCAGTAACGATACCGTCTAAAACATACCCATATCCAGGTATTTATAATTTTTTGATCTATACGCATTTTTTTTGGATACAGTATGAAAAATAAAATGTCGCTAGTCTCCACGTTACGCGGCTTGCTCCAGCCGCTGCGGGGTCGCTGATCAGCAAGGCTGTCCAGCTGGAGCTGGTCGAGGCGAACCTGCCTGACCTCGGCTCCCGTGCGACTCCGGTCGTGCCGGAGCTTGGGGGGAAAGGCAGGTGAAAAACCCCCCTCGCATAGGTCGTCGTCGGTCCCGCCCCGATCCGTGCTCCACCCCGCCCGAGGTATTAGCCGCTCCTCTCGACGCAGCTCGCCACCTAGCCGAGTCTTCTCTCCTCCTTCGGGGGCTGAGAAGAGAGAATAACTAGGCTGCAGACGGTGTCCGGCTGGCTCTCCTGCCCCCGAGCCAGATTTTCTCCTGTCCCCTGTCCTTTTCCCGTCTGTTTCCAACACCTATCTGATCGCGCTGTGGCCGTCCGTACCCTCCCCCGGTGGTTTACGTTGTTAGGGGGTCGCCTTTACGAGCAGTGTGCCGTTACGATAACCCTAGGCACACTGCCTGAGGCAGCCTATCGATAACCGGGTACCGACTAGGGAAGGGGTTGGAAGAACACAGGGATCGAGTCGCCGGTCCTCAAAATATGGTGGGTACGGGAATTTATCCAAAAACCCCCCGTACCGGGCTTTTCCGGCGGCGGGCGATCCTAAGGACCGCCGCCGCCAGACCGTGCCGCTCCTCCGGCTGCGACCAGCCTCCGTCCTGCGTAGCATCAGGCCTCGCCCCCAGGGGAGACTTAAGACTCTCACAGGGCTGGCGACTGCTAGCGAGCGCTGTCCCAAGCGCTGCTTCCCAGCTGTCCGCCGTCAGCTCCAACACCCTCGTCCCTCCGCTGATCCGTCCGTACCCCATTTCGCCAAAAAATATTTCGCAAACGCCGCCCCCGCCCCATCGTCGGGAGAGTATCTGCGAGTATTTAGTCGCGAAAAAGACATATCGGACAGGCCGAGCGGGAGATCCCTGTGCCGGTGTACGGATATTATGTTTTCCAAAACCCTCCGTACAGGGCTTCCCGACAGCTGCTGATCCCGCGGATCGCAGCTGCCGGTACCTCGTTCAGCCCCCTACCGTGCCAGGCCTGGCACGGCTATGGGGTTACCAGCGCCCACCGCGTGGAGGTAGAGGTAGGTGCCGACGGGCCTGCGAGCGCACCCCTCTCCGGGGCCGCCGCCGCTGCGCCGCCGGCGGGCGCCGACACATATCCAAAACTTAAGTCCATCACGCTGGAAATCCGTCACACGCTCGCACGGCACCACTCCTCCTCCGGTGCCTTCGCCCCCGTGCTGAAATTGGACTCAGACCCCCGTGTTCGAGGCCACCGCAACTCGCCTTACATGTGGTCGTTCGGGTGTCGGTGCCCAATACTTAGCCCTGTATGCTCACCACATGCTCGGAAAAACCCAACGTCCGTGGCGGACCCCCCGCGACCGTGCCTCTGCATTGCTCCACGGCATATCCGTTCTGAACTTCATGTGGTCGTGCGCGATCAGCACATTGGCCTATCTTCGCAACCGCATGTTCAGCCGTGCGGTGGGTGCTTAGGTGGCGTTCACCTCACGCTCCTCACGTCGTAGACACCCGACGCCTCGAAGTTCCGTGTCTTCGGATGCAATGTCTTTGACAAGGTGCCCGACAAGCTCCGTCGCAAACTTGGGGAGAAAGCGTTTCGTGCGGCATCATGATCGGCTACCCACGTGACGCCCCGGGATATCGCATCTACAACCATGCTACACCACGGATTACCACGTCGGTGCATGTTGTGTTCCTGGAAGACGTTCCCAACTTTTCCCCTGCCATGACCATCGATTTCCCGATCTCTGAAGCTACCGACATGGAAAGTGACCGCGGTTCCGCACCCCAGTCATGCCCTTTTGATCTCGACATGATGGCCGACGAAGACCTCCACCCCGAGCTCTGTGATGCGGCATTGGCTCCACCGTTGCCAGACTACGACCGTCCTAGCCGCCTCCGGTCCTACCCCATTCTCTACGGCGAACTTGTGGCACATCTATTCGACCATCCTCGCGTGTTCATTGCCACGTGCTTTAACCCTGAGGAAGTCAAATCCACTGAGGTCATAGTCGCGCAGCCCGACCAGGCGACACTCATCATTGGCCCCCCGCATGTACCTGCGGGCGCGACGTCACATGACATTACCCTACTATCGGCCCGGGATTGCGTCGAACTGACCTCGTACCGTGCCGCCCTCACCAGCGCGCTCAAGCCTCCGACTGGCAAACTGCCATGCAACAACAATATGACTCCCTCATGTACGATGGCACGTGGGAACTCGTTGACCTTCCCGCCGATCGCACGGTCGTTAATAACATGTAGATCTACAAGATTAAGTCGGACACATAGGGTGAAGTGTCTCGCTTTAAGGCTAGTTTCGTTGCCAAGGGATGCAGTCAACGTGTGGGTCTTGACAACAGGGAAACTTTCTCCCCGGTCATCCGCATAGCTAGCTTCCGCATGTTCCTCGCCATTGTTGCCGCCATGGACCTCGAACTTTGTCAGCTTGATATCGACACCGCGTTCTTGTTTGCGCCCGTCTCAAAAGACGTCTACATCCGCCAGCCACACGGGTTCTCAGACGGCACGAGTAAGGCATGCCACATCAAAGGCGCCCGCCGGCGGCGCGGCGGCGGCGGCCCCGGAGGGGGGTGCGCTCGCAGGCCCATCGGCATCTACCTCTACTCCACGCGGTGGGCGCTAGTAACCCCGTAGCCCTACCGTGCTTGGCACGGTAGGGGGCAGAACGAGGTACCGGTAGCTGCGATCCGCAGGATCAACAGCTGTCGGGAAGCCATATACGGAGGGTTTTGGAAAAACATAATATCCGTACACCAGCACATGGATCTCCCGCTCGGCCAGTCCGATATGTTTTTCCACGGCTAAACACTCACAGATACTCTCCCGTTCAGGCGGGAACGATGCATGCGAAATTCTTTTTGGCGAAGAAAGGTACGGACGGATCAGCGGTGGGACGAGGGTGTTGGAGTTGGCGGCGGACAACCGAGAAGCATCACCATGGTATGGCACTCGCTAGCAGCCGACAATCCTGTGAGTTTATGTCTCCCCTAGGGGCGAGACTGATGACTACGCAGGATGGAGGCTGATCGCAGCCGGAGGAGCGACACGGTATGGTGGCGGAGGTCCTTAGGATCATCCGCCGCCGGAAAAACCCGGTACGGGGGTTTTTGGAAAATATTCCCGTACTCAGTATCTTTTGTGGCGCGGCGACTCGATCCCTGTGTCCGATCCCCTAGTCGGTACCCGATTATCGACAGGCTGCCTTAGGCAGTGTGCTTGGGGATATCGTAACGGCACACTGCTCATAAAGGCGGCCCCCTAACAAAATTAACCACCGGGGAGGTTACGGACGGGCACAACGCGATAAGACAAGTGTTGGAAACAGACGGAACAAGGACATGCGAATATTTGGCACGGGGGCAGGAGAGGAAGCCGGACACCGTATGCAGCCTAGTTATTCTCTTCCCAACCCCCGAAGGAGGAGATAAGACTCGGCTAGGTGGCGAGCTGCGACGGGAAGAGCGACTATTAACTCGGACGGGGATGTGCACGGATCGAGACGGGAGCGTCGATGACCTGAGAGGGGGGTGCGCTCGCATCCCCTTCGGCATCCCCCGCCCCACCTCGTGGTGGGCGTAGTCACATGCTTTGCCGTACACTGCATGGCACGGAGGGGGGCTAGACGAGGCGATCCGACAACTGCGATAAACGCAATTTGCAGTTATATGGATTTCCATGTATGGAGGGATTCTAAAGAAATATTTGTACACTTCCGGCGCCAATATCTCCCGCTCGGGCTCTCCGATATGTTTTTCAATGACCAAACACAGTTTAGACACCGTACCATTTAAAGGATGGGGCAATATGTATCTCATGAGCGTGTGGTCGCGAGGAGGGTGCGGGCGGATGAACGGCGGGACGCGGGTGATAACGTTGGCGTTGAACAGCCGGGAAGCAGCGCTACGGAAGGGCGCCCGTTGCACATCGACTAGCTTGCTGAAGTCGAGTCGACCCCATGGTGGGGTTACACGATAATAGCAACGAGGAGGACACTCGCGACGGGAGGAGCGGCGGCGTGGTCGGGCGGCAACGATCCTCGGGATTGTGCGCCCCCGTAAAATCCTACACGGAGGGTGTTAAAGCAATGTCCGTACCAATATGTATGTGTGAGGAGTGTGGAGCGTCAACGACATTGGGACGGGGCGCGCGGCATGTGCCCCGGCGGGATCGACAAGCGACTTTGTGAGGATTTTATTTCGCCAGCCTCCCCCCTCCTTTCTTCGGCAAGACCGAACCCACGAAGGAGCTAGTTTAGGCTAGCCCGTTGTCCCTCTCGAACGTCGTACGGCCTAGGCCGATCGACACCCCGGTTTGGTGGGAGCGGGCCATGCATAGTGAAGGTCTAGCAACCGCTTTCATTATGCATTCTTGACGAGTGTATTTATTTTGAATCTACCGTTTTATATGACTATAAAATAATTTCTGATGTGACTGCTTTGTCTTGGGGACTGTGGCACTTACTATTGTTGCTTACGGTCATACAAATCCCGAGAAACGACGACACACATGCAAGGGAGAAATTTGTGTCGTCATGAGTACATGGTCGTAGAGTACATGGCCCAATCGCTACGTGTAAGTGTCAAATATGGCAACGCGTACATATAATGAATGTTAGGGACTGTTTACACATCCCTCCGCATGACTACTAAGGGACACATGTGTACGCTAGACTCCGGGGGAGTCATGGCCCTCCACCTATAGGTGTTCGCTATAGGTGTTCGCAGCTCATTCGCGATGCGATGCGATGGGGTTCATATACACAATATGTTCCTATCGGGTACCGACTTTTGGCGGTACTTGGATAAGGCGTACAGCTCCGTTCCGGGAAGCGGCGGTTCTAACCCCCTTCATTCCTTGTGTACATAGATTTACAGGGACAACCGGTTGAGTTTGCGGTACTTGCATTAAGTTATCTTCATTTTCACTTGTAGTTCGTGACATGAGCTAATTACTTTGGCTTATAGAACTGTGAATGTACAACTTAATAATTACGCAAACTAGCTTGTTTGAGTTGGGAACGGATAGTTACACGGAGGTCGTGCCGGCCCCGCAAGGGGGCCGGGTGTGGTGACTAGAGAAGTGAGAGGAGAGAGATGGCGGCCGGCGAAGGCACCGGCAGGGCCGGGCGACCGCCACTAATAGGGAATAGAGTACCGCTAATAGCATAACACTAAGTACTACGATGACAAATAGCTACCTTGTACATAGGCACTAGGCAACGGGATACTAATGCTAACACCCCCCTCAAAATAGCCGAGGTCTTGACGTCGTCGTAGCTTGCGTTGAGGAAGGTGCCATCTTGGTTGAAGGTGTAGTGCTTGTAGCGTGTGTCTCAGGCCGGGTAGGTGTAGCGACATGCGCTCACATGAACGTGCCGCTACCGGCGAGTTGCCGATATGAAGCGGTTCTAAATGTTCTACATAATGTACTATTCTGACATGTAGCGGGAAAACTGTCCACGGGCGAATTAGCCGACGCATGAGAGCGACCGGCGAGAAAGAAGCAAAGCCAACAAGGCCGTTAGGAGCGTGCAGGCAAGCAAAAGCATAGACGGGCGCACGTGTTGACTCCCCCCTTTCGCCGTGGGAAAGTTAAGCTCCTCGCTAAGTTAGGTGAGCGTTGCGGCGTTGCCTCGGGAAAAAAACAATAACATTACCAATTAAAGTACGCGCGGGCCGAATTTTCTCGGGTCGGTCTTAAAAATCAAGATCCGGTCGAGAGCATCCGTAGGTTGTAGGTTAGTTAAGAGTGGAAGTTGGGTGGGGCGAGCGTGGCGCCTAGAGCTTTACACACGCTTTTATCCTTTTTACGTGGGAGATGGTAGGACGGTTGCGGACAAACAGCTCGAAGGCGAAGCGTGGTGTCGGTTGGACGATGAATTACTAGCGTGGCGCCGAGCGCTTTACACACGCTCTACACTTTTTTACGTAGGAGTAGGTAGGAGTAGCGGGGCGCCGAGCGCTTACACACGCTCTTCTCTAGTGTAACTTGGTGGCGGGCCCATAACCTATTAGAGTTGGGAACGGATAGTTACACGGAGGTCGTGCCGGCCCCGCAAGGGGGCCGGGTGTGGTGACTAGAGGAGTGAGAGGAGAGAGATGGCGGCCGGCGAAGGCACCGGCAGGGCCGGGCGACCGCCACTAATAGGGAATAGAGTACCGCTAATAGCAAAACACAAAATACTATGATGACAAATAGCCACCTTGTACATAAGCACTAGGCAACGAGATGCTAGTGCTAACATAGTTCGAATTGATATTCGAGAACGTACAAGTCGAAATGAATAGAATATAGACCAATTGTGTTGCAGCATGATTGTATTGTCTCGCCACATTTCCATTACTAGCGTTCGCACGATCTCTACAATTCCGGCTGCCTCAAGCTTGCCTTAGGGCTACCGCACTACACGTATAGTTTGATGCATGTGTTCGGGCTTCTGACATGGTTGGGACTCGCCTCTTATCCACATTGTTGATCCGTGCGACTATCTCCTTGCTTTAGAGGATAGGGCCATAGGGCCGCTTGGCTACCCTTGCCTTGGAGGTGTTTGATCGTTTGGAGATTTTGGTGGTTGCTCGTTGTTTCATGAAATCGGTGCTTCTTTGGATCGGAGTTGTCGTTGCTAGTCTTGCGCTTGAATGATGCACTCTCTTCGTACATCCGTATATGTTGCATGTCGCCGTGCGGGTCGTGGGAGATGCTCGCTTGGGGTTCTTGCAATGTAACTCGGTTGTTTTGCATAGCATGCATGGTTCCTACCTTTGTGATGCATTATTGCAAGGTGTCTGCGCTAAAGATGCTGCATGTTTCCGTACTTGGCATGCTTATTTCTTGTGTTCTCGTCTCTGTTTTGCTACTTGTGGGTGGTTTTCTCACGCGTTTTCTAAATAAATCTTAGTTGATAACAAATACGTAGACGATAAAAATAGAAAGTAGGTAGTAGGCTATCTTTGGCAATCCCGGTTGACGATTTGGAAGCAAGTACACTCTTCCCATAAAGTCCGTTACTAGTGAAGTAGGGCCTTTCGCGTAGGGCGGGTGTTTATCATGTAGGGTTTCTAGGGTTTAACCGTACTTTAGCACGTTGAAAAGGCGGACCGAAACTTGTGTTGACGGTGAAGTAAAGGGGGAAGCGGGGCACAAATAGGGCCTGTCACGGCTACGATCTGACGTATTAGGGTTTGCGGGCCAACCCCGATTTCGAGACATACCCTTATTCGGGCGCCCCGGAATTCGGATTTTCCACACTTTGGCTCGTGAATACTCCCGAAATCGGCGACACAGCATGCGGTTTCTATGATCCCAGTATGTTGTCCGCAAACATGGGAGCACGTGGATGTGATGGCATGTGCCGTTAAGATGCTTGACGTGGGTGGGATTGGGGCCGGAAAGGCTTGGGAGGCTTAAAAAAGCCTACTTTTGCCGTACGGTGTCCGATTCGAGCAAACTAAGTTGCACGTGGAAGCCCTTGCCCCATGCAAATATACATTTTCAACTTAATTTACAATAAGCCAACTAAAGTTGTTGGAGTCTCAAAATCTGCCACATTCGCGCGGGGCTAGCAACCCCTAGACAGGTGGTACCCGCACACCCGCTCCGCCAATACGCTCAACAATCAGCGCTCTATATTTCTTCTATTCACGGCGTTGCCCATTTCATGCCCCATGATGGCATGGTGCCGTGCCATTTGCCGCCGGCCAGATAAAGACCCGTGCTAGGGTACTTTGAAAGCTCCCCGCCATTTTTCACGCCCGGCGATGCGCAAGTTTCTAAGGCCAACGATCCGTGCGCCATGGTGCTTACACTCCAAGTCAACCGCTCCTTAAGCCCAATAGACCCCTAGCCCGTGCTCCTTGGTTGTATTTCCGGGCACGTGGCAAGAAAAATCAGTGCACACGACATGCCATTCTCGGTGTCGCCGCTTTGTAGACGGCCGGGCGCAGCACAGTCGACGGATACTAGTGCAAACATGCTGAGAACCCAGTGTCGAGTAGCCTCCCGACTTGTCGCGACACTACATGTGCCGAGCCAGTCACGCATAGAGGCGTGCATAACCTGCACATGCACGAATTTCGGCCCGCAAAATATGGGCCGAAAATCCAACGTGGGTGCCCACAATAATTGGGGCGTGCCGGTAAAGGTCCTCACGTCAGTGAACAACGCGCCGTGGTGTGTTGTTCGAAAATAATTAATTTACCCCCCAATCGAGTTGCATGGCCATCGCGGCAGTGCGTGGCGGGTAATGAAATACGTGCCGCTAGTAACGGACTTTATGGGAAGAGTTTAGACGCCCCACCCAACACGAGGCTCGGTGGGGCATATAAGGCCCCACCATGTAGGTTCTTGCTCCTAGACTCGTAGCCTATTTTGGGTAGGTCTTGTTGATATGCCCAAGTAATCTATTTATAAGCAATTCGCAGTAAGTCGTGCCTATTTCATGATTTTTCTTTGGTATGCCCGTTGGCTTTGAGCCCTCGCGATATGTCGCGACATGCCACAAATGCATGTCTAGCGAGGGTTGGATCCCACTAAAAACGGTAGAAGAATGTGTGGTTTCAACTAGACGTGTTGCGCGGAACGTAGTTCCATCCCGGTCACTTCCGATAAAACACTGAAATTCCGTGTACTTCCGTTCCGCCGGAATATCTCTCGTAAACGGCCGAAAGTCCTTCCCCCGGAAGTCCCCCTAGATTTTTTTGTCTCGGCCCTCCAGGAAATGGTTGGTTGAGCCCCGAAATGGCATAATCCGACGAGAAAAACGTCATATCCCCTTTTCTCTTTCGTCGAGGGATGTATATGTGAATAAGCAAATAGATAATACATTGGATTCGGTAGTGGATTGGATTATAAATTATTCTTACATGCAAATATTCGTGTTGACTCGCTTCTCCCAAATCCTAATCCATTCAACATACTTAATAAAAAAAAGATGGAAATACTAAAACAACTCCTCCGAAATCATATATGCAAGGACACAAGGCACGGTTAACTTCAACTATGCTACTACATGTAATTATTATCGGTGTGATGGATGACATGCGTTCGCATCTTGCATGTACATCATCCAT
Organism: Tetraselmis chui; assembly: GCA_026401115.1. Classification (NCBI taxonomy): domain Eukaryota; kingdom Viridiplantae; phylum Chlorophyta; class Chlorodendrophyceae; order Chlorodendrales; family Chlorodendraceae; genus Tetraselmis; species Tetraselmis chui. The sequence continues at coordinate 10,471 of JAPMLY010002360.1, read as the reverse complement.
AGACATATTAACCTCCCACTCCCTCACCTAACTCTTGGCCTTAGTAGCTTACTTTACACTATCCGACGAATCGGAATTGCCGTGAGCGTGCATACGGACCTCGCTCGGCCGCTGACGGGGAACTTGCTAGTTTTCAAGTGTTCGACGGGTGTGTGTCCATTATGGGGTGTCGCAATACGAAGATTCCTAATACGTGACACGACTTTGCGCATGTTATTTGGATAAGAGTTGCGTTGAAAATAATTTGGAATCTAAAGCAATTTCCAGCTATTTTATTGGTTATTGTAAAGAATAGTTGGGCTTTATCATAGTTGCGTTGAAAATAAGAACTCAGAATTCAAAGTAATTGCCAGTTATGCTATTGGTTATTATGAATAATTGGGCTTTATCATTATGGTCGGGAGAGGTTTAAGGGGGCAAATACACCATAAGCTTATGGTTATTATTGCATGCCCATAATTTCTGGTATTCTCTTGTCTGGCTTATGGTAGTGTCATTGCTTGGGCATGAAGAACTTTGGCGGTTGCACTGACCTAATCTCGGGGTGTTCCGGGGAAAGGGAGTACCGGGACACGGGAACGGAAGTAAATTCCGGGGCATTCATGACGGAATCCCGCCGCGGAATTCCGGTCCGTTCGGAATAGAGTTTAGTTTCACCGGAAGTATAGTCCGTTTCCCCGGAACAATGATCCGTTGAAGTAATTAAATTCAGCTGGATTCCGTTCCGGCGAAACGAAATACCTAAAAGTCCACTTAAGTACAACACTTTTAGATTAATCTTACAAGAAAAAGCAGTGGAGATCACCAAGCATAGAGAAGAAAGCAAGAAAAACCTAAGCCCGAGGAGCATGCAGAAACGCCACAACATCAACACCGCCCTCATACAAAGCGTCGCGAAGATAGGAACCCAAAGTACCATGAAGATCACCAAAAAGACGTTGCATAAATTCTCGCCGCACACCCCGCAAAAACGCAGAAAAGGAACGCCGAAAAGTAGTTCAACGAATAACGAAATGTTGCATGCGGACACAGCTGTCGGACCGCGAGTCATCAACACCCATGCCACGGAAGCGACGAACTGCCACCAAAATAGCAAGGCGATCAACTAACTCAGCCGCCATAGGCGCCAACCGGCCCCATCCCCTAGGGATAAGGGATAGTAGACATGGACCGACTGGACCGAAGGCGTGCCAAGCAAAGCGGAAGTGCGGGGTCCGCATCGATTTTGCCATGCTGAGCTCCCAGTGCAAGACTGCCCGTGAGTGGGGGACGTGCACCTATATGAGGAACATTGGTGTTCATGCAAGCACTTGTGACCGTCACATCAACAACAAGATGACGGTGTGGAGCCATGAAGTTTAGCCATGCCACATCCCCGGATCGTCAATGTCGAGAAGCTCCCGACCAATTACGGCGGACCTGCAACCGCAAGTCCCGCCCCTTTGTAGCCCCTGCTTTAAGCATGAACTCTTCAAGCACGTCGTTGGCAAATCCGATCGTGGTGCTGAATGGCGTACCATGTGCGAGGACGGGCACCGGGGGTGTGATCCTTAAGCATAGCATCTTTGGAGCGCTCACTCGACATAGAGGTGCCCAATACCGTCGACGAAGATCTAGACCCACGAGACTATGAGGGAGCCTCATTGCACCGAGGGCCCTTCAGAACATGAGAAGCGCGCTCTGCAGTGAGGCCAAGCACCCGGTGCGCTGCCATCGTATAACAGTCGGATAGCACCTTGAAGTTGGACTCACGTGAAGCGAAAATTAGATCCAAAGCCCCGCGACCCGTAACCAAAATCACCCTCATATAGTTCGATAATAGGGAAGGTTTGCAAAACGCCAAGAGGCCAAGATAGGCCCGGGCATAAAGAATGCGCGAAATGCCCCGTTGAATGGGGCCCCCGGAATCTCCATGGCGAGTGAGAGCATCGAGAGTCGGAAGTTGTAGGCAAGTCAATTGGGTAGCGGGCGCTACCGGATTGTAAACCAGAGATACCACCAACTCGACATCGGACCCAACATAATCGATATGCTACGCACAACATTGGCTTATTCAACCCTTTTTAATACGTGTATCAAAGTACGGCACTTGGACCCGCTTTCGATTTTCGGGCACGGAGTCACCGCGTCCCTGTTAGCACTAGCATCCCGTTGCCTAGTGCTTATGTACAAGGTGGCTATTTGTCATCCTAGCACTTAGTGTTATGCTATTAGCGGTGCTCTATTCCCTATTAGTGGCGGTCGCCCGGCCATGCCGGTGCCTTCGCCGCCCGCCATCTCTCTCCCCACACTTCTCTAGTCACCACAGCCGGCCCCCTTGTGGGGCCGGGATGACCTCCGTGTAATCATCCGTTCCCGATTCCGACAGGTTATGGGCCCTCCACCAAGTTACACTAGAGAAGAGCGTGTGTAAAGCGCTCGGCGCCTCGCTAGTCCTACCTACTCCCACGTAAAAAAGAGTAGAGCGTGTGTAAAGCGCTCGGCGCCACGCTAGTAATTCATCGTCCAACCGACACCACGCTTCGCCTTCGAGCTGGTTGTCCGCGACCGTCCTACCGTCTCCCACGTAAAAAGGAGAAGAGAGTGTGTAAAGCGCCCGGCGCCACGCCCGCCCCACCCAGCTTTCAGTCTCACCTAGCCTTCAACATACCGATGCTCTCGACCGGATCTGGTTGTTTAAAACCGACCGGCGAAAATTCGGCCCGTGCGTACTTTAATTAGTACAGTTATTGTTTTTTTCCCGAGGCAACGCCGCGACGCTCACCCAACTTAGCGGGGACCTTACTTTTCCCACGGCGAAAGGGGGGAGTCGACACGAGCAGCGCACGTCTATACTGTTGCGTGTCTACACGCTCCTAACAACCATGTTGGCTTTGCTTCTTCCTCACCGGTCGCTCTCATGCGTCGGCTAATTCGCCCGTGGACAGTTTTCCCGCTACATGTCAGAATAGTACATTATGTAGAACATTTAGAACCGCTTCATATCGGCAACTCGCCGGTAGCGGCACATTCCTGTGAGCGCATGTCGCTACACATGCCCGGCTTGAGACACACGCTACAAGCACTACACCTTCGACCAAGATGGCACCTTCGTCAACGCAAGCTACGACGACGTCAAGACCTCGGCTGCCTTGAGGGGGGTGTCAGCACTAGCATCCCGTTGCCTTGTGCTTATGTACAAGGTAGCTATTTTTCATCGTAGTACTTAGTGTTATGATATCAGCGGTACTCTATTCCCTATTAGTGGCGGTCGGCCGGCCCTGCCGGTGCCTTCGCCGGCCGCCATCTATCACTTCTCTAGTCACCATAGCCGGCCCCCTTGCGGGGCCGGCACAACCTCCGTGTAATCATCCGTTCCCGATTCCGACAATCACACCCCCTTCATCCCACTGCTACCCCTATGGGCGTGATCGAAGAATTTGTATGAAAACTTGGTGGTACGATTATGAGAACTTTCGCGCGCGCGAGTCCTCGTACGCAAATCCGCGCCCTGGCACGCATCGCCACGCCGGCATGCCCACTCACTCAAGATCACGCCCAACCCTCCCCTCCATCCCTCCGATCCCCTTGGTTTCTTGTTGACATAGAAGATAGTAATCCCCAAACTCAATGGGGCATCGTTAAATTCAAGGGTTAAATACGTCACCTAATCGGGCTAGCGCGTTGGCGGGAAGTGCGGATGGCGCGTGTACGGCGGACTTACATGTACCGCTAATCGCGGATCCTACGTTTCCCTGCTAGTTAGCGCACTTTGGCTACAACGCACGAAATAGTATATGACATTCTTTCGTGGAGCAGGGATAAAGAGCGCGAGGCGAGAATGTCACGATTATTTAGGTAGAGCTCAGTTCGGAAGGCGTGCGTCTGCAAGGACTCGCGCGGCATACCACGCTATCGCTGAATACCGCGCATGCGCTGCGGGATATGCATATATGTTCTAGAGAAATAATCTTACTTATATTTACACTCCTCCACAAAAGTCCGGACAAGATTTCGCACCTGCGCAAGTAGAAAATGCAATCATGCGTTGATTTTATTGACAAATATCCTGAAATCCCAGGCAATGCTTTTGCGCGCAAAATGGAATGCACCGACAACTGCGAGGGGCGAGTTCGAACACTGCCGGGCATGTGTACTTGGGGTTATCGCGCCCGCACCCGTGCGGCACGCTCTTTCAAATAGTCGCCGTGCTTGGTAGACGAAAAGAGTAACGGGCGCACAACGCCGCAATATGAACGCTGATGCGACGGTCGCGCAAATATTATGCATAAGCGACGGAGGGAGGAGGTGTTGGGCAGGCCACTGTGGGGGAAACGCAAGAAATCGCGTATGTAGACTTACCACCGATATGCGCACAACCCAAGGGCAAGCCGCTTTCGGCAACAATGTTCAAGCGATCATAACTTCCTGATCTATGGTCAAAACGTTTTTTACAATGTACCGTTGGACGCGTCTATTCAATGCGCGTCGAACGCACCTACTCCGGAGCTCAAACTCCTACAAATCGATTTGTTATGAATTATCTTAATTTACAACTATTCCGGCACCGCTGAGCCGCAGTGCCAAGCAACACCCATCGAAGTCGGCTCACCTCCTGAGACGATTTGTGCGGGGTTTGTCGATATATGTTTACCAACTCTTCATTCCTATTGACCTCCGAGCCCAATTCCCGACGCGTGCCACGCGTGGGGCGGGTGTGGTTGGCACAAGCACATACCCAAGCATTCCAAACACCACCGTCAACGTGATGCGTCCCTAACGGCCAAGTTGGACCTCGCCCCTCCCCTAAGCCAATCGCCCTCGCATGTTTACAGCGTGCAGTGTTTATCCAAACCTGCGTCATGTGCGTTTTTGCTCGCCTGCTTTCTAAAAAATCACCCGTGCCAACGGCGTGAACTTCCGTGCTCTATTCACACACCCGCAAACCAAACCTCGCGCATTGAACACGGCACCCACGCCTCCAAACCCCCTCCCAAAACCCCCCAAAAATACGGTTATGTGGAACACAGAGAAGCATGCAGCTTGGTATGAGCGCTTGAGCAATGCCCAAGCGTGTTGCTCAGAATGACGTGTGTAGGTCAGACAATTTCTCGGGAGTTTATGGGCTTAATTCGACAAACTCCACCGACAACACCCGCTTTAAGCTGAGGTCTAACCACCCCGGATGGCGGCTTACTGCTTGCTTCTCGGCTCTCCTACAATAGGGTGGTACTCGGGTATCGTCGTGCTTGACGTGGTGAGAGGGGAGCGTGTTCTTGACTAGCTTATGCTTAACATAATGCAATGTCCGGACTTTTGTGGAGGAGTGTATTTGCGCATCAAAAATGTTATTTTCCTACTTTCGTAATTGAATGAAAAAGAACTGCAATAAAAACTATCTTCTCATACACCGGTGCTATATATCATTCATCTAACTCATGAGCTCCCATCAACCACATTGCAGTCCATTGAACGGTGGGACGGTTTAGGCCAAACCGTGTCCACATACAAGCCGCCATGTTGTCCTTTTTGTCCGGCTTCTACTTATTATTGCAATCAATTATGTGGAAATGTGTGTAACCGCATACGGCTTGGCACACGCATGCCAATCGATTTTGACACCTTCAAAACTACGTACCCGTTACAAGTGCAAATTGATAATTGAACTTCGATTGAAATATGTTTTTGATGCTGCACATTAGAAATGTTGTGTTTCCGGCTCCTTGATTGTTAGCCGCTTCACGTGAGGCGTTAGGTGGAGATTATACCTGTCTCCATAATCCAAATACTCCAATTATGATCTCAGTGAAACCGTACAAAAAAAGTAGTGTTAACAAGTAATGATATGAGTAAATAATAACTATACGCTATTTCTAATACAATAATATGCAAGCTAACACGGTCGCTAGTTATGCCTAATGCACGCGGCATGTTGCTCACCGCTAGTGAAGGCTAGCCAACCGAGGTCGATTAACGATCACGCTTGGATGGCGTTGACCAACCTAACCCATGTCGCCATGTGTAACCTCGGTCTCTCAAAATTTAGGGGGGAAGGGGGGGATGAAAACCTCCCCTCGGTCCAAATTATTTCGGGGGCTCAACTCTTCAACAAGGTACAAGTAAAAAGCACAATGCCTCCAGATCTTTCACTGCGGTATAGGTAGTATCCCTTTGCGTACAGGTAGTCATCGAACTTCGATACGAGGCTGGAGGATTCGATGCGGACCCGGGGTATACAGCGGGGTACCGATAAACCGAAGGCATCGAATATCAGCCTGCTGAGGCAATCATCATATTTATAGGATGCATACATGCTAGCGGCATTTCCCTGCACAGTGGTCAGGCAGCATTGCTCAAGCAGACAGCGTCGACATATGGAAAAATCATTAGTGATTGAACAAACACTTACATTGACATGGCAACCGGGCTTCTTCACTGTTAAACTGACAAATACCCCACCTACTAAGGGTCATTGGCACCCTTGAACTCACCCGACTCGTTCTTCCCGCGACATAATATATGGTCACTGTATGCTGCAGTACCACGCCCCCTGTTGCCCCGACATCTGATTTATAGTTCGATCTAATTCGGCAATGTGGGACTTCAATTGCTCCGCTTGAATTGCATGCTGCGCCCGCTGCGTTTCCATCTCGTCCTTCATTTCGGCCATCGCCCGCCACACACCCACTCCCGCAGACAGCTCACCACTGTCATCACCAATTCCAGCCACAGCACGGGACGACCCCTCATCATGCGTGCTCACGCCCGAAGATAATGGGTCGTTGAAGCTCCGCGGAGGGTCGAGTGCCTGATGCGCATCTACCAATGGCAATGCATCATGACCCACGCATGTACGAGTTGCCCCAGTTTCTGCCCTTCCCTTGCCGTCCACCAACCGCCGAGATACCACCCCACTAGATGATGGGTTACGTCCGCCACACTTACTTTCCCGCAGGATGTCCATGATGTCATCCGTAACGCCGTGCTCCTCTACTATTGGAGCCAACTCAGGAAGACACCACACAGTGGCCCCCGGCTCGTTCCCCTTCGCGGGCGCCACAGCCTGTTCACACACACACACACACACACACACACACACACACACACACACACCGCGCATACATCAGTTAACGGCTACGCAAACATGATGGCATCGTCACCGTAGTTAGGCGCAATGTTGACCACCTACGGATCTGTGATGTCGTCACAATACTGTCAACACTGTCATTTTATCCTGGTGTCATCAATGTATGCCCAATTGTGTCATCGAAATCTTCACAACCGCAAAAAGGGCACCACTGTTGACATCATAATTCTCCCGGAAGTAATACGATTAACCCCATTCCATTATCAGTGTATTTGATAAAATAATCAATACAAATAGAATAACGATATACGGTTTTGACAGCAGTTTTCTCATTGGCGATAGAATCGTCATTGATGGAAATAAAACCGCTGGTTATCCACATTGTCAACGCCGCAAATTGACAATCATATTGACACCATCAACACCAAGAGTGTGCTTGAAATAAAAAATCAATAATGATCTTTGCAGCTTCAGCTTAATTTCTTGACTTTTATCGACACTTTTAGTATATAAGAGCTAGACGAAGCATTGGAACGTCATTTCCAAAACAATTACACATCATAAACAGCTGTGGACACCTCGTGTACCCAAGCCTCACGGCGGCACCTCACCTTGCACAAACCCGTGTGCTCCTTCCACTTGCTGTCCACGCTTTGCAACAATGAGGCCATGTCACCCGCCGATTTTTCGATTTTTCTTCTCATCACTAAGACGCTTTCCGGCATGTTCGTCCGCGCCATCCCCGCCCTCATGCTCTCTACACCCTCCTCCACCGCTTGCTCCATCTGCGAGGCCAACTCCTGCCCAAGTGCCTCGTCTATCGTGCTCGCCATCACTTTCAGCGCCTCTTTCATGCAGTGAACTAGGCCTTTGACGGGGAAGCCACTGAGTCGCCCCGAGGCGGCAGCAAACTCCACAGAGGGGAGACCAGCCTACGTAACAATAACAAATACCGTAAACAAAAAACAGAGTCGCCACTCAGCTAGCTTCACCTTGTCCACTCGTCAAACGCAAGTGTTTTCCGTGCAATGCATTTGCAGGGCTTCCCTTTATCAGCACCGGCTGAGTTCGCATCGAACATATAAATTTCGCGTAAGCCACAAAACACATTGCGCATCATTCAGGATTTTATTGCTTCGGTATTTCGGGAGAGGGGTACAGCGGAATTGCATAATAACCTCTTCGGCTCAAAGTCTTGGTTGAGACAGGTATTGATAAGTACATATTTCCGAGAATGTATGGTACTGCTGATTTACCGAGACAAAGGACCTTTTTCATTCTCTTTTCTTAATTGCATTGACTGTTAATCAAACAGCATCTTCAATAAATCATTCCCTTCTGCAACACCCGCATGCAGAATTGACTCGTGCTGGCCGTATGTAAGAGGCAAACTGCCACATCAAACAACAAAATTACTTTTGCGAATGTGAGATAGGCAATACTAAAATACGTTATCTTGTGATTGCATGGTTGCGATTTAAACATTTTGGTTACTTGGACGCGGTGGGGCTCTACCCATGCGGCTTCGGAAAACACATGTACGGTGTTGTAAAAAACCTTTATGGTATTTTCCATGGTCCCAGAAGTGATGGACAAGCTTTGTTCTCACTCAAGCCAAGGATTCGCCAACTCAAGAACTCAATGGGCCCATGTAAAAACACGTTGTCATGACTCATACGCGGAATCATACATCCAAGGGTAGGGCACAGGTAGGATAGGTTGTTGGAGATAGGTTTTAGGCTACATAAACAATGCGGTTTAACACCAAGCACTTCTTCGCCGTCTCGAGCTTCAGCAAAGCCCAAACGGTACGGTGGGCGGTTAAGTGGAATTTGATGGCGCGTCACCTTCAAGTAGTGTGCAACCTTGTTTACCCATTTGTGATTTAGGTGAAGCGTGAAGCTCGCCTGAGCTATCTGCATGCTGAGCGGGCACACAAAGAACAACTTTATCTTCGTATTTAGGAGCCTCTGTATCCGTATTCGTTTCCTTTTCGACGGGTCCATCACTGAGCGGATCCATCCCATCATGCCGCCCTCCTCTTCATCGTCGGGAAAGAACACCACCAGTCGCGGCACGTCATGCACTCCCTTGATCATCTGCAACCCACATCGTCGGCAGTAAATCACACGTGTGACGATCACATGCAGCTATATAAACCAAGCGCCCAAGTGGTAAAGGCTTAGGGTCCGTAATCGATTTGGCATTGTCCATGGTATCATCGTCACGGAAAAACCCCTGTGGATGGCGCCATCGATGCACCATGTGATAACAAGACAACAACGCCATCAACATCATTAACTTCAAGGACAATGCCAATGATCAAAGTCCGATGTATTCATATGCCGTCACATATAATATCGATACATCGGCGATAATACATCCTCTAAGAGTGCCATCGATGTTGGCGTTCCTAAACATCAGCCCCTAAACATCCACAATCCAAGACATCATCAATACCATCAACATCAACGTTCTAATATGTCAGCACCATGAACAGCGATAAAATCAAGTTCATGCATGGTCAGCATTACCAAGAGGTCTTTTACTATTGCCAAATCGGTACCAAATGAGAGAGAGCTTCGTGCTTTGGCTTGCCCAATATCATACAAATCGTTATAAAATGAATACTTTAACACAGAGCTCTCTATCTCGCAGGAACGGTATCCCGCACAGGCAGGGACCTTTCTCGCGCGGATCGGTAGAAGCGAAGGCCAGGCGGACTCGAAAGGTCGCCCTTATTGAGCCCGCACTATTATATACCGCCACGCACTCCACACTGCCACTAGGCTCCGTGTACGAACGACGGAGCGCGACACTTGGATAGAGGCTTCAGTAAGCCACCGTGCTCCAGTCCACATACCCGGCTACTGGTACCAATTTGCAATCGCACTAGAACCCGGGCAGAGCAGGGAGGGGCACTGAGTCATGGCGCTGAAGTGGTGATTGAGGCAGAGGCACCGAGTATAGTATCGCTCAGCGGTGTGTATGTACTCGAAGCGGATGACGACGCCACTCGAAGTGCGGTAGAAGGGACATACATATTAAGGCGGCGAAACATACCATTCGGGCCACATAGCAGCTAGTATAAGTTCGGCCATATCTATCGTGTGGGAAGTTCGGCAGGATGTTTCCGAAAGTCGCTTATGCGACCACTAGATTTCATGGTTTCAAGCGCTAATGGGTCTCATGTATTAAAAATATAGGAAACAGTGGCTATGTTGTGTGAACGTCGGATTTTCATGCTGATAAACAATAAACTCCGTTACCACGTGCCATGGTCCTATTTCATGTAACCCAAATACCCTCAAACCTTGTAAAATTATCAACAACATGTATAAATATGTATACAAACAATTCGTGAATTTAGAATCACTTCATTGAAATCTTGATTCATGCTGGCCC
>JAPMLY010002359.1:0-52445 GCA_026401115.1 Tetraselmis chui | reverse complement strand
AGCTCGTAGTCTGAGGTTGCGGGGGATGAGGCCGGCAGGGGGAGGTTTGAGGGGTGTGTGTTGGGCGGGAGGTCGGGGGTCCGGCGGTCGGAGTAGGGGGTGGGTTGTGGGGAAGGGGAGTGTGTGTGGCGTGTGTAGGTTTGGGGGTCATGGGAATTGCGGCGGTGTGGAGGTGAGTGGGGGGTCTTTCTGAGGGTGTGGCGTGTGTGTTTCGAGACGCCTGACGGGGGAGCAGGTTTGAGGGCGGGGTCTGTAGGTGTGTGTGCCGTAGGGGAGGAGTCCATGGGGTCGGTGGGGGGAAGGGAGGGGGGGAGGAGTCGGAGGGGGGGTGGTATCGTGTTGGGGGTGGAGTCTGTGCGGTGGGGGGAGGGAGGAGGTGGGGGGTCAAGGTCGGTTGGGTGGGAGGAGGCTGTGGCTGGGTGTGTGAGGGGGGTGGAGGAGGAATCCATGTGGTCAAATGAGGTCTCGGGGATGGTGGGAAGGGGGGGTGGGGGAGGAGGGGTGGTGTCGGGCAAGGTGAGAGGGTCAGCTGGGTGTGTGGGGTGAGGGTTCGTAGGAGGGGCGGGGGAGGGGGAGCGACGTTTTTTGGAGGGGCGCTGGTTGCGAGTGTGAGGGGGGGGGGAATATGATGGGGCCAGTTGGATGTCAGGGAGGGAGTCGAGGTCGAGGGGGGTATCGTCAGGGGTGTCCAGCAGAGAGCCGTCCGCAGGTTCTTGTTGCCATATCTCGTAGGTGTTGGTCGCCTGGAGGTGGCCTGTCCATTCGAGAAGGAGAGAGGGGGGGTTGCGAAGGAGGGATTTGTTTTTTGTGAGGGTGAGATGAGGGGGGGAGGGGGAGGTGGTGAAGATGGGGTCCGTGATGCGGGACCTGCCGAAGGTGGAGTAGTGGTGGGGTGTGATGTATAGGGAGCATGTGGTGTTGGTGGGGGTGCCGCGGTGTATGTAGGTGTGGGGGAGGGGAATGGTGGCAGTGCCGTTGGTTGAGATGAGGATGCAGTACATGGTGTTGGTGAGGGAGATTTGGATGCTGGTGGCGATGTGAGGGAAGGGGGAGGGGTGGGAGCGGAAATATGAGCCGCCAGGAAATTTTTTGAGGGAGGTGAGTTGTGAGATGTCGAAGGTGGAGGGTGAGGAGTGGTGAGAGTGTGTGTGTGATTGTGCGTATTCTGAAGCTGTTTGAAGGAGGAGGGTGGAGAGCCAGTGTGAGGAAGGGATGGTACCGTTGAACGTGGGTTGGGGGAAGGGGAGGGGATGGGGGGATTGGATGAGGACTGTGGTGAGGCAGGTGTCAGTCCAGGAGGTGCCTGGGACATGGCCTGTGAGAGGGGGGGGAGTGATGATAATTGTGTAGTTGTGGGGGGTGGGGGGTGCGGTGTGAATAGCATTCTGAAGGGTGGCGTGAAAATGTACAGGGCCTGATTGTGAAAGAACTGGGTTATGGGGTGGGTGGAGGATATGCATCCAGAAGGAGGGGGGGTCGTTCACGACCTGGACGGGTTCCCGTGTAGGTTGTAGGGCGTCCGCGATCTGGAGCAGGAGTTGGGCTGGTTCCGGGAGGTCTTCCATTCGGGGGTAGGGGTGGTGGCGCTGGCGTTCCAGGTGTCGGCGAGTTCCGTGGCGAGTCGATCGAGCAGGAGGGCCTGTATCAGGGGAACGACGTCTGGGCCGGAGAGATGAGTGAACAGGGGGGAGCTAATTTTCATGCGGCGGCCTGATATTGCGGGAACTGCGACAGCTCGTATAATCTGAATTTTCTGCTGACTCAGGGTGGTGGAAAGATGGGGGTCCGAGGCGGCGCGAGGTGGCGTCGGACCTCCCGACGGGAGTTCACGCTGGCGTGAAGCGAGCTGGTAAAGCATGCCAACCGTTATACAGGAGGTGGGGAGGTCCAGCCGGACCTCTTGGTGGCCGTGTGAGAGTGCGACGGGCAGAGGGGTGAGATCGTGTTGTTGGGGCATGGCGGGGTGGGGAGTGCGGGTGACTGAGGCTGTCCATCGCGCACGATGGGCGAGTTCCCGTCCGATTATATTTCTCGCGCGGGCCGGGATATCGGTTAGGGCGTGAACTTTTTCGAGAAGCCAGCGTCGAGCAAGAGAGCAAGCGGAGATGAGCATGAGTGAGGAAGTTGGCGTGTTCGGTAGGAACACACCGTGGAGCAAGAAGCTGGCCGTGTCAGGAGGGGCAGTGGAGTACTGGCCTGCCAGGAGGTAGGAGTCGATCAGGCGGGCAGAGAGGTCAACGGCCCTTCCGAGGTCGGGGGCAGTCGTCGGGGTGGAGAGGACCAGGGGAGTTTGAAGCCCTGTGCCCGGTGTGGGTTCCAGGGGCGTGCCTCGTCCGTGGTCTGCAGTTGCGAGCTGTGGGGCCGTAAGGAATGGAGCAAGTGGGTGACCCACAAGGCGGTTACGGGGGCCGATGTGGTCGTCCGCGAAAAGGGGTGTAGGGCGGTCCTTGAGGAGGACCTGTTTGTTTGATTCCGGGAGGCTAAAAGGTGATGACATAGTGGTCGTCAGGTGGGTGTCGATGTGTGTTTGTGTGTTGGATTTGGAGTGGGGAGAGAGAGGGTTGGAGGTGGTCAGCGTGTGTTGGCGGCACACGACCATGTCTGATGGGACCTGGGTTTGCTCTTCGCGGGCGTCTGATGGGAACGTCCGGACGCTCGGAGGGGCGCGTGAGAGTGCGCCGGCTCCGTGAGAGGGTGGTTTTTGTAATCTAGTGGGTACGTACGAGTGACGTAGTATGTGACGGAGTACTCGGAGTGTTTGTGATGTGGGCGGCGCAGATGTCGGCATGTGAACCGAATTCAAATTTGTGAAAGCTGCGCCTTGGAGTGTGTACCGTCTGATGTGCCTACGGATCCACTGACCTGGGTGAGCTAGGCTCGGGTGGGGAGAGGTGATCGGTGCCCGTCGTCCGACGGGCCCTGTGGTCACCAGTCTATCGCTCATAGGGAGGCCAAGCCCGGAGCGAAGACGGTCGGCGTTGCTCATCCGAGCCACCGACCCATCCCCTATATTTTGACGTCAGTAGTATTTTAGTAGTACTTTGGATCTTATTACTGTCTTTAGTGACGGTAGGATGTGCGGTGGCTATCATTTTTCCGGTGACACCTCTGCTGAATCCTTGAAGCGCCAGGTCCATGATCTTCAGGAGCAGCTAAAATCCATGCATGGCCCTGGGAACTCAAGTGGTGTGGCTGTGGGAGCTGGCGGAGTCCGACCCTTCCGCGGCATTTGTTTCAGTTGCGGCAAGAAGGGCCATCGCCGGTCATAGTGCCCTGACAGGCGTGCTAGTGGCAATTCTGCGAGTCTTGAGTCTCCCGTGGCTTTCCTTGCTGGGGTAGACATCACTGCCAGTCCTGCTAGGTCGTTCAGTGAAGCACGAGCCATGGTGATGAATGAGGGGGAGACTTGGATGTGGCTAGCCGACAGTGGAGCCAGCCACCATATGACAAGCAAACGTGATGACTTCGTGAACTATCGTGCGCTGTCCGACCGGCTGTGGGTGAAGGGCATCAGTGCTTTTGATGTGGGCGTTGGCACTGTCCGCATTACTGTGCCGGCTGCAGACGGTACGAAGATTCCTGCCACCTAGCGCCATGTGCTTCACGTTCCCGAGCTGTCCCGTCGTGCGTCTTGGACATATCATCGGTTGTTTAGCCTCACTCAGGCGCGGCAGCAGGGTCATAGCGTGTTGTTGGCGGACCCTATGGACCATCTTCAGCTTCACGCAGCTCATGGTGGTGGTGTTAAGATTCCCATGGAGCGAGCCCACGGATTGATCTGGTTGCCTGCGACGGTTGCTCTTCCAGCGCGTGCTACGGCTTCGGCGGCCACGGCGTCATCGGGGAAGCGGCTGTGGCTTTCCCGACTCGGTCACATTGGGGAGCCTCGGCTGGACGAGTTGTTAACAAGTCATGTGGAAGGCTTGGGCTACGCATCACACGAGAAGTTGGGATTCTGTGAGACCTGCGCTGTGTGTAAGTCTCAAGTCCGCAATATTCCTCGTGCTCCTGCGGACCGAGATGTTGGACTGTTTGAGGTGATTGGCGTGGACTATTGTGGCCCGATGAGTGTTCCATCCTTGGGTGGGAGGCGCTACAGCTTCGGCGCAGTTGACTTCCGCAGCCGCTTCGTGCTGCATGATGCCTTGCGCTCCAAGGACGAGGCTACCTCTTCGTTCAGCCGGATGCTGAGCACCATTCGCTCCCTGGGGTACACAGTTCGCCGGCTTCGGGTCGACAACGACACATTGTTTTTTGGTGCTGCGTTCCGGAGCTTATTGGACGAGTTCAACATCGCCCTAGAGGTCTGACAAAGTTGATGGATGAAAACATAATGATTAAACACTCTACAAGACGCTGAAGGTCTGTCACCTTTAGCAGTGTCTCATCCTTGTCTATCACAGGACACCGTCCGCGTCCCAATCATGACACGCGCCCACCACATGGTGAGCGCACGCCTACCACTATTCTGAGCCCTTAGATCATATCTAACGCTCGAGAACCTGCCACTATCAGCATCCGTATCTATTACATTGCTGAATGCCTTATCATCTAGATATGCTGAGTCACAGCTGTCCTATCACTGCAACACTCGTACTAGATACCAATATTGCTGAGTAGCAACTTGATTACCATATCAAACAATGATGTTCAACACTCCCCCTTGCTACTTGTCGAGAGCAGTTGTATGTCGCTACATCACTGTACTGAAGAAATCGGTATTGAAAGCGATATAGTAGCTATTTGACGCTAGATTGAATTGTGACCGTTGGATAATAAATCTAACGGTCCAAGAAGCGTTTTTGGAGATAACCGCAATATTATTTATTTTAGTATGTGTGGTTCTAGCGGATTGTTAGTTTTGCGAATGGCGTAGCTAAAAGCAAACCTAGTTTTTCGAAGACACGCAAAGGCACATAGTACTCCTCCTAGAGGCACAAAAATACCGGTATTTAGGATGCCGATAATCAAGTAAGGGAAATAATAGTTTCAATACATTAGAGTATTGGAAATAGTATGTAGTAGAGTAGTGCGCTTTTGTGCGAGATGCGCGCATGTGGATCACTCGCGCTAGATGGGGCTATAAATAGTAGCTCCTAGTAGGTGACTCGCAAGGGAGTCACAAATTTTCGCTGTTAGCTCAAGTGCGCGCCCGTTGGCGCCCACTCCCCTGCACTTGCCTACACTACAGCCCCAAGGTCCGCAGCCGTCGCTCAGCACCTCCTCAAGCCTGCTACCGTTGTTGCAGCACTCCTCACACGTGTCGTTACACTGTGCTTGCCCGAGCCTACCCGTTGGTTGCGCTTCGGCCTATCCCGTACAACGTAAGTTTTGCGACATCGCTACCGATTGGCTACTTTTCGCCTAGCTTGGAGCACCTCAAATCCCAGAACGAGCCACACCGTCGTATAGATCTCGCCAAGACGAGTAGCAAGAGCCTATTTTTGCGTCATTTGGCCAATCAACGGCTCCGTTACGGCCCGCGCCGTCATTTTCTGTTTTGGCTTCACGTACCCGTACTTTTTTCGCAAGATTGCTGCTACCTCCCGGAGGCCCGTTGTCCCGCTCACGCCTCACGAGCTACTCATCCGTTGTTGCGGCTGCCCCCGAACGTTGCGTTACCGTGTTTTGGCCCTTGCCTACCCGTTGGTAGCGCGCATGCCGGTCCCGTAAACTTCCCGTACAACGTCCGGTTTGCACAATTGCTCCCGATTGGTGGTTTTCACGGTACCCCAAAGCACCCGAGATCTAGACAAGAGACACACCGTTGTGTAGCTCTCGTCACAACGAGTCCAACGTGCTTTGAAACGCTTCATTTGGACCACCACTTGCTCGGTTATGGCCCGCGCCCGTGACTTCCGCCGCCGACACATGGAGAAATACTGCTATACCTAATTACAAAAACCTCTACAATGGAGTCATTTGGGAGACTTTATGCACGACGACTTCCTTTTCGGCGCCGTCGAGTCATGATTGTACTACGCGGCAGGAACCTGCCACCCGTGTAACTTTTACCCCTTATGTGCAACAGTGTCAAATAAAATGTTAGTTTTGCGAATGGCGTAGCTAAAAGCAAACCTAGTTTTTCAAAGACACGCAAAGGCACATAGTACTCCTCCTAGAGGCACAAAAATACCGGTATTTAGGATGCCGATAATCAAGTCAGGGGAATAATAGTTTCAATACATTAGAGGACTGGAAATAGTATGTAGTAGAGTAGTGCGCTTTTGTGCGAGATGCGCGCATGTGGATCACTCGCGCTAGATGGGGCTATAAATAGTAGCTCCTAGTAGGTGACTCGCAAGGGAGTCACAAATTTTCGCTGTTCCCGCCCTCCCGCCCTTGCTTTTGGGAGACTTCATGCACGACGACTTCCTTTTCGGCGCCGTCGAGTCATGATTGTACTACGCGACAGGAACTTGCCACCCGTGTAACTTTTACCCCTTATGTGCAACAGTGTCAAATAAAAATAAGAATGGAGCTCAAAGCACTGTAACCATCCTTTCTACGCTCCAACCTTCAATACTACTCGTGCAAACCCATGATCATGTCCTCTGTTGCACAATACTTGACCTCGATATCGCCGCTCTCCACCTTCTCCCGCCAGAAGTGATACCTCACATCCATGTGCTTGCTCCGGCTCCGGCGAGTTGTCATACTGTTCTTGCTGAGTGCAATGCAACTCTGGTTGTCTTCATGGATAGTGACAGCGGAGCCGGAGTCCTGGTGAAGCTCATGCATCAATTGCCTCAGAAACATCGCCTCTTGAGTAGCGCTGGTCAGCGCCATGTACTCTGCCTCCGCTGTGGATAGTGCCACAGTCTGCTGCCGCTGACTCTTCAAGCTCACTGCCGCACCATTCAGCATGAACACGTATCCTGTGCGGGAGCGCCGCCCAGCCACATCGCTCGCATAATCTGAGTCCGACCAGCCTACCAACTCGGATGACCGCACGCTGCTCCCGTACACCAGTGATGCATCAGCGGTGCCTTTGAGATACCGAAGCACTCGCTTGGCCTGCTCCCAATGCGCGTGGCAAGGATTGGCCATGTATCGACTGAGATGACTGACAGCCATGGTGATGTCTGGTCGGGTGCTCACAGAGGCGTACAACAGGCTTCCAATCAGGCTCTGATAGGGCACCGACCTGGGAGGCAGCTGCGTGACGGATGTCTCGTCCCCGCACTTGCCCACAGCATCTACCGCCATTGGTGAGCTCACTGGCTTGCAGTCCATCATGTTGAAGCGCTCCAGCATGTCGAGCACGTACTGGCGCTGGCCAAGCTTGATGATGCCGGTGCCACGATCCCGCTCCACCGTCATGCCGAGCAGCCACGAGACTGGACCAAGGTCTTGCACGTTGAACCTGCTGCCAAATGCAACCTTGAACTCCGGTATGAATCGGCCCGCTGCTCCGGCAATGATGCTGTCGTCCACATACAGAGCCAGGATGTACAATTGGCCTCCTTTCTGGTAGATGAAAATACACGGATCCACTTTGGACTGGCAGAAGCCATACTCCTCTAGCGAGGCAGTGACAGTCTTGTTCCAGTTTCTGGGAGCTTGCTTTAGGCCGTAGAGGGCCTTTTGCAGCAGACACACAAGCTCTGTCCCTTTGTTGTCAGTACTCCGGAAGCCTTCAGGCTGTCGCATGTATATCTCCTCGTCGATGTTGGCCTCCGGGAATGCTGTCACTACATCCAGCTGCTCCACATCCCAGTCATGGAAAGCTAACGCTAGTACGACGCGGGTAGAGATCACCCGCACAGTAGGAGCAAAGGTCTCGTGATAATCCACGCCATGCTCTTGAGTGAAGCCACGCGCCACTAGTCTTGCCTTATACCTTGCGATATTACCATCAGAGTCGCGCTTGAGCTTGAACACCCACTTGGAGTCCACTAGCTTTCTACCGGCAGGACGAGGAACTAACTTCCATGTGTTGCGCGATACAAGTGAGTCATACTCTGTCTTGATGGCTGCTTCCCACTCCGTGGCTTGAGGAACTCGTAGCGCTTGTTTATACGACGCAGGCTCGTGCACGACATTGCTTGGATTGATAGCTGCGGTGTTGCCAACAACCCACCACTGACCCGGAGGACGCCTCATCCGAAGGCTATACCTTTGTGCAGTTCCAGGCTGCTCCGCTGGTGCCGTCTCCCCCGAATTCACATCCGGCTCGTCCTCAATCGACTGAGAACTGATATCGCCCGACGTATGCTGCTGCGTCTCCCCTACGGAAGTGCTAGGCTCCCCTTTCGCCACTTCTGGCACCTCACGAGGAGCCTCATCTACCGGCTGTGTCTCCCCCACGACTGTATCGGCCTTCTCCCTAGCCGCCTCATCAGAGGTGCTGTCATCACCAGCCTCGGCATCCAGCATCTCACGTGCGGGACAGCTCTCCCCCATGGAGATGAAAGCACTCTCGTCAAACACCACATTGCGGCTGCTCACCACACGTCGGGTGGTGGGGTTGTACACCAGCCAGGCAGGGGACTCGGGTGCGTAGCCCACAAACACGCCTTTCCATGCACGATCGTCCAGTTTGCGGCGCTGCGACTTGTCCACGTGGACATAAGCCGGGCAGCCAAACACCCGCATGGAACTCAAGTCAGCCGGTCCACCCGTAACAAGCTGATATGGAACGCCACTAGCTCCACTCCTGCACACCCGATTGCGGATGTGCACCGCTGCCGCCATAGCCAACGCCCAATAGGACTTCGGCAGCCCAGCATGCCGAATCATAGACTGTGCCATCGGAACCAATGTGCCCCATTGCCGCTCGATTCGACCATGCTGCCAATGAGCGTAGGGGGCGGTGACCTCTAGGGCGATGTTGAACTCGTCCAATAAGCTCCGGAACGCAGCACCAAGAAACACAGTGTCGTTGTCGACCCGAAGCCGGCGAACTGTGTACCCCAGGGAGCGAATGGTGGTCAGCATCCGGCGGAACGAAGAGGTAGCCTCGTCCTTGGAGCGCAAGGCATCATGCAGCACGAAGCGGCTGCGAAAGTCAACTGCGCCGAAGCTGTAGCGCCTCCCACCCAAGGATGGAACACTCATCGGGCCACAAAAATCCACGCCAATCACCTCAAACAGTCCTACATCTCGGTCCGCAGGAGCACGAGGAATATTGCGGGCTTGAGACTTACACACAGCGCAGGTCTCACAGAATCCCAACTTCTCGTGTGATGCATAGCCCAAGCCTTCCACATGACTTGTAAACAGCTCGTCCAGCTGAGGCTCCCCAATGTGACCGAGTCGGGAATGCCACAGCCGCTTCCCCGATGACGCCGTGGCCGCCGAAGCCGTAGCACGCGCTGGAAGAGCAACCGTCGCAGGCAACCAGATCAATCCGTGGGCTCGCTCCATGGGAATCTTAACACCACCACCATGAGCTGCGTCAAGCTAAAGATGGTCCATAGGATCCGCCAACGACACGCTATGACCCTGCTGCCGCGCCTGAGTGAGGCTAAACAACCGATGATATGTCCAAGACGCACGACGGGACAGCTCGGGAACGTGAAGCACATGGCGCAAGGTGGCAGGAATCTTCGTACCGTCTGCAGCCGGCACAGTAATGCGGACAGTGCCAACGCCCACAGCAAAAGCACTGATGCCCTTCACCCACAGCCGGTCGGACAGCGCACGATAGTTCACGAAGTCATCACGTTTGCTGGTCATATGGTGGCCGGCCCCACTGTCGGCTAGCCACATCCAAGTCTCCCCCTCGTTCATCACCATGGCTCGTGCTTCACTGAACGACCTAGCAGGACTGGCAGTGATGTCTACCCCAGCAGAGAAAGCCACGGGAGACTCAAGACTCGCAGAATTGCCACTAGCACGCTTCTCAGGGCACTATGACCGGCGATGGCCCTTCTTGCCGCAACTGAAACAGTTCGAAGCTTTTCTTCGGGCTGATGCAGTCGGGGACAGCCCGCTACGACTGGAGTGGGCTTCATTGGTGGGGAAGCTACAATTGGTGGGGAAGCCTCACACCCAAGCCCCCCTAGTAGGTCCAGTAAGGCCAGCACCACATCATTGAAATGCGGTACCATTGAGCCCCGTCGATTGATGGCACCCACCGATGCCTCCGAGTCCATCAAGAACAAAATACGGCGACCATGCAGAGCCACTGCCCACCAACGCACCGCAAATAGGGGGATGTAGAGCTCCCGCAGGTTGGCAGAGTCCTGGTCCGGCGAGCTGCTCCGGCGTGAAGGTGTAGTGCATGCGGCGGTGCTCCCACCACGCCCCACCAGCCCAGCCACTGGCGTCCGTGGTGATGATTGCCACAGTGCCATCATACAGCCCTTTGCCCAAGTCCCGGGGCAGAATTGGCAACAACCGTGGTCCCCATAGACACGCTGCATCTTCAGCGTGCCACAAGAGGCGTCGCTGCCCCCCACCCGCGGATAGCACACCGTGCCACCACCGCAAGTCATCCACCGCCGCCTTATGTAAGATGCTGCGAACATCTGGAAGCCACGCCGCCGAACTGGGGAGATTCACATCGTAAACATCCCGAGCCACATAAAGCTCGCGCAGGCGCGCCTGCCCCAGCATAATCACATTGCAGCAGAATTGTAGCTTCCCCACCAATGAAGCCCACTCCAGTCGTAGCGGGCTGTCCCCGACTGCATCAGCCCGAAGAAAAGCTTCGATGCGCGCTAGAAGCTTTGCGCATCGTGATGCAAAGAGCGTCATCACTCCCCTGACTGTGTCCAACTGTAGACCGGTCCACTCGCAAACCTCAGAGGGCCACGCGTTCTTGGAGTGCTTCACAAGAATGCTATTGAAGGTTGGAGCGTAGAAAGGATAGTTACAGTGCTTTGAGCTCCATTCTTATATCCGCTAGAACCACACATACTAAAATAAATAATATTGCGGTTATCTCCAAAAAACGCTTCTTGGACCGTTAGATCTATTATCCAACGGTCACAATTCAATCTAGCGTCAAATAGCTACTATATCGCTTTTAATACCGATTTCTTCGGTACAGTGATGTAGCGACATACAACTGCTCTCGACACCCCCCCTCGCTACTCACTACCACTTCCCATGATTGCTTTGGTGAGTTGCCCATGCTTGTCCGCAGCGAGAGGCTTGGTTAGTGCATCCGCGAGCATCACCTCTGTCGGACAATACTTCACCACAAACTCGCCGATCTCCTGCTTCTCACGACAGAAGTGCATCTTCACGTCGATGTGCTTGCTGCGCCCCGTCGTCATGGTGTTTTTGCAAAGGGCGATGCAACTCTGGTTGTCCTCGTGCAGAACAGTCCCGGAGGCCTGAGGTTGTCCCATCTGCTCCAAGAGTTGCCTCAGAAATAGGGCCTCATGTGCTGCTGCTGTGAGCGCCATGTACTCCGCCTCCGCAGTGGACAATGCCACCGTCTGTTGGCGTTGGCTCTTCCAGCTGATTGCCGCACCGTTGAGCATGAACACAAAACCAGTTCGAGAGCGTCGGCCATCAGAATCGCCTGCGTAGTCTGCATCGGCATAGCCCTCCAAGGCTACCGACACTCGCCCACCACCGTACACCAGTTTGCGATCCGATGTCCCTTTCAGGTATCGCAGCACCCTCTTGCCCTTCTCCCAGTGCACCATTGACGCTTTCGCCATGTGTCGGCTCAGGTAGCTGACTGCCATGGTGATGTCTGGCCTGGTGCTCACCGAGGCATAAAGCAGACTGCCAATCAAACTCTGGTATGGTAGTGACGCAGCTGAGCCACTGTCGTATGTGCGCTCTGCCATGGAGCCAAGTGCCATTGGTGTGCTCACTGGTTTAGCGTCCAACATGTTGAACCTCTCCAACATGTCTAAGATGTATTGACGCCGACCCAACTTAACCACTCGCGCAGCACGATCACGCTCCACCGTCATTCCCAGAAGCCATGCAACTGGTCCCAAGTCTTGCACACTGAACCTTTGACCAAATGCCCGCTTAAAGCTGACGATGAAGGTTCCACCATGACCGGCCAAGATGCAGTCGTCAACGTACAAGGCCAAGATGTAGAGACGCGTGCCGCTGCCATGGACGAAGATGCAGGGGTCTACCTTGGACTGGCGGAAACCGTACTCCACGAGCCAAGTGGTGATGGTCTTGTTCCAGTAGCGTGGGGCTTGCTTCAAGCCATACAGTGCTCTCATAAGCAGACATACTTGCTCTTGGCCGTTCTCATCCGTCGGCCTCCTGTAACCCTCAGGCTGTCGCATGTAGATGGTCTCAGAGAGGTCAGCCTCCAGAAAGGCTGTATTGACATCGAGTTGTTCTATCTCCCAGTCATAGTGTACAGCGAGAGCCATAATGACCCGGAGCGCAGCAACTTTTACAGTCGGAGCAAAAGTCTCGTCGTAGTCAACGCCATGCTCTTGGGTGAAGCCCCGCGCCACAAGCCTGGCCTTATATCTAGCAATGCTGCCATCAGGGTTGCGTTTGAGCTTGAACATCCACTTAGAGTCCACCAACTTACGACCCGCAGGTCGAGGAACCAGCTTCCAGGTCTTTCGAGTCATCAATGACTCATACTCGCTGTCAATAGCCGCTTGCCAGTGCTTGGCATCCGGACTGCGCAGAGCTTGCTTATATGATGTTGGCTCGAGAGGCTGGTGAGGCTTTGCCATGTTGGTGGCAACATCATCACCACGACTGTTGGCCATCCACCACTGCCCCGGAGGTCGAGAGTGCCGGGTGCTGCGTCTCGGAGCAACGCCATCGCCAAGAACAAGCTCCCCCGGCTCCTGACTCCCGCTCTCTTGGTCACCAGGCACAGTATCATGCTCCCCATGCTCTTGACTCCCGCTCTCTGTGTCGTCTGGCTCAACAACGTCTTCGTCTGTATCCACGTGCTCCCCCGAATTCTGAAACCCAGAAGAAGTAATGAACGACGAGAGTTCGTCATCATCCGGCGCTGGATTCGAGACAGCCGACGACTCCTCCCCCATGTTGACGGACCTAGTGAATTTCGACTCATCAAACACCACGTTCCGACTGCGCTCCACACGACGTGTGCGAGGGTTATACATCAACCACACTGGGGAGTCCGGCGCATAGCCCACGAAGATGCCCTTCCACGCCCGGTCATCAAGTTTTCGACGGCGGGACTTGTCAACATGGACATACGCCGGGCAGCCGAAGACGCGGAGGTGGCTTAGGTCAGCAGAACGACCAGTGACCAGCTCGAAGGGCACTCCACCAGCAGCCTCACAGAAAACACGATTGCGGACGTACACCGCAGCGTTCATGGCTAGACTCCAAAAAGAACGATCAAGGCCCGCTGTGTGAGGCATGGACTTGGCAGCCGGCACCAAAGTCCCCCACTGTCGCTCCATGCGACCGTGTTGCCATTGCGAGTACGGAGCAGAAATGTCGTGCGACACGCCGTGGTCATCAAGCACAGCCATAAATTCGCGACCCATGAAGACGGAGTCGTTGTCGAGGCGCACCTGCTCAATCTTGTGACCCAAAGCCCGGACAGTAGCCAGAAACCGCCGAAACGACTGCGGAGCCTCATCCTTGGTTCTCAGCACGTCATGCAGGACGAAGCGAGACTTGAAGTCCGTAACGGCGAGGCTGTAGTAGCAGCCACCCAAAGAAGCCACGCCCATAGGACCGCAGAAGTCTACGCCGACCTTCTGAAAGACACGGTCAGGATCCGCACACGGCGCACGCGAGATACGCGCCACACGAGACTTGCACAAGGCGCAGGTCTCACAAAAGCAAAGGCGGTCCGACTTACTGACACCTTTGGCATAGGCACTGATACCTTTCACCCAAACCGGAGAAATCGGGCGATAGGCCAGGAAATCTCTCAAGACGCTGGTCATGTGATGGCTAGCGCCGCTGTCAACGAGCCACAGCCCAGGCTCCACATCGTGCAGGTACGGAGGCACCTTGACAGTGGCCGCCAGAAAGCCATCACTATCAGGAATCGAGGTCGACATGCTAGCGGGGAAAGCAACATACCCGCCGAACGGTGTTGCATCGGCAGTGTTCACCCGGGGTGGCCGTTTCACCCGACAGTCCTGACGCCGGTGGCCGCGTTGACCGCACGTAAAGCAAGTACCCTTGAAAGCTGGACGCCCTCCGTTGCCTATGGTACTGCTCGCTCCGCTCTCTCCGTGGACACCCTTCAGGGACGCCACCTCTCGCTGCAAGTCTTGCAGCATGGTTCGCAGGTTGTCATCATCAGACACTGCAGGGAAAGCAGTCTTTCCGGGCTCCGACTCCTGCGCCTCTGCCAAGCGACGTTCGATGCGCACCCCAGTGGTAGCGAGAAGATTTTCAACGAAGTCCAGTGTCAAACTCGAGTCGCGCTCATTCAGAGCATCTGTCATTGTAGAATACTCAGGCCGTAGGCCCCTGACGACATTCATGACGATGCGCCGATCCGGGACCACCTCGTCGACTCGAGCAAGCTGCGCCTTAACGTCGAGAAGACGAGTGCATAAGTCCACACAAGTTTCCTCTTGACGTTGCTTCTCGTCTAGAGCATCCAGTAGATCCCCGCGCCGGTGAATGCCGTCGTGCTCGAATCGACGCAGCAAAGCTTGCCAAGCATGAAAGCGAGCTGCCTTGCTCTTCCGATCGACCTTCCGGATGATGTGCAACGTAGTCTCGGGTAGAGCTAACACCAACAAGCTGTAGAGCTTCTTCTGCTGAGCATCATCGTCCTCGCCTTCGGAATCCAGAGCAGCGTCACAGCCCACCGCATCCACGAATGCTGTGAACCGGGTTCGGAACAAGGGAAAGTCCGCGGCTTTGCCGGAAAAAACAGGGACCTTCACACTCTCAGCCATGGAGCGAGACGCCAGCAGACAACGAACTGGGGGTCAAAAGATCAACATAAATAATAAATTCTCGTCCCACCAACCTCACTCGGGTCAACCTCCCCAACACAAGGAAACGGACGGCACAGTAGAAGCCGGCTCGAGCTTGGCGCGTGCGTCGAAAGGAGATGAACAAGGTTCCGGTACAGCAAGATCAAGTGAAGACGACCTAATTACCCCCAAACAGGTATCAAGTAACAAAAAGAACAGTCTCCACGAGCTCGACAAGTCTCCGACAACAGACGAATAAGGTTCCGACACGTCCCGACCACACGCAGGTTTGCCAAGCACCACAACGAAGGTAACGGGTAACACGGCAACACTCGCCACGCGCTCAACAGGAACGTCGACAGCTAATACAGCACGTTCCGACACGTCTCGACGAAGCGTAAGTGGTCTAGGCAACCACCACGCAAGTAACAGGCGACGCGGTAACAGTCGCCAAGAGCTCGACAGGTCGGTTGACAACGGATACTCAGGTCCCGATACGTCGCAAACAAGCTCACGCAGTCCAACGACGACCACGAAAATAACAGGGGATATGGAACAGTCCCCACAACTCGATAGATTCGTCGACAACGGGAAAAATCAGGTTCCGACACGCCGCGAACGAGGTCAGGCGATCCAAAACACCACCACGAAGCACAACAGGCGACACGGAAAAATCCCAGCAATCTTGTCAAGTACGTCGACAGCAAGTCGACCCAGTGGTAACGCTAGCGACAGGATAGACGAAATTATACCGTCCACACGCTCGTTCACACTTCCGCAGACCAACGGTATCACCAACGATATCAGGCAACACACGTCGCAGCAACCCAAGCTGTACTCACCACCAGAATATGGAGGCCACAGCTTCCGTGTAACAGTACGGAATCGATCCTTCAGCCCAGCTCCAACACACTAATTGAAGTCGAAGCGCCGACAAACTTGTAATCCAGTAGCTCCTCGTTGACAAACTTCCCGACTTGGTAGTAGTAGAAGAAGCACTGCTGACGTAGCAGAAGTACTACTGTAGAAATGTAGTACAAGTACTGTTGTAGTGCTGTTGTAGTAGTAGAAGTGGAAGTAGAAGTACTGTTGACTCAGCAGGGGTTTCGAGGTGCGTGGGAGTACTGGGGAGGGCCCATAACCTATTGGAGGTTGGAGCGTAGAAAGGATGGTTACAATGCTTTGAGCTCCATTCTTATATCCGCTAGAACCACACATACTAAAATAAATAATATTGCGATTATCTCCAAAAACGCTTCTTGGACCGTTAGATTTGTTATCCAACGGTCACAATTCAATCTAGCGTCAAATAGCTACTATATCGCTTTTAATACCGATTTCTTCAGTACAGTGATGTAGCGACATACACCTGCTCTCGACAGAAACAATTGCCGCGGAAGGGTCGGACTCCGCCAGCTCCCACAGCCACACCACGTGAGTTCCAAGGGCCATGCATGGATTTTAGCTGCTCCTGAAGATCATGGACCTGGCGCTTCAAGGATTCAGCAGAGGTGTCACCGGAAAAGGCCGGAAAAGCTGCAGGGGGCGGCGCCTCGGTGGGGTCTGCGGAGGGCGTAGCCCAAAGCATACCTGATTTTTCTAAGACACGCCAAGAAACATCGCCTTCCTCCTTGAAGCCCAATTAGTACCGGTATTTAGGATATTCATAATTAAGATAGGGGATTTAGTAGTTTGCAGTACTTAATGTTCAACATTAAAGTACTGTAATATTTAGTGCAGTAGTGAGCATTTCTGCGCACACGATGTGCGTAGGGGAATGAATCGCCCTGCTGGGGCTATAAATGATAGCTCCTACCTAGTGACTCGCAAGGGAGTCATCATTTTCGCTGTCAGCACAAGTGCGCGCCCGTTGGCCCACACTCCCTTGCACTTGCCTACGCTACAGCCCCAAAGGTCCGCAGCCGTCGCTCAGCACCTCCTCCAGCCTGCTACCGTTGTTGCAGCACCCCGATATCGTGTCGTTACACTATCCTTGCCCGTGCCTACCCGTTGGTAGCGCTCTGGCCCGGTCCGTAGAACTTCAGTTTTGCAAGATTGCTACAGATTGCTAGTTTCAGCCTGACTTGAAACACATCCGATTCGGCTGCAAGGCACACCGTCGTGTAGCTCTTGCCAAGACGAGTCGAACGAGTCCTGATTTGCTACAATTGACCCTTTACCGGCTTCGAAACTGCCCGAAAGACGTTGTTCTGGCTCCAAGTACTAGAGTTCTGCAAGATTGCTAGACATCCCGCGTTCCAGCCCCCCTTTAACAACTCCGATTCTTCAGCCAAGCATACCACCGTGTACCTCTTGCTCAGACGAGTCCAACGAGTCCTGTTTTGCTACATTTGACTACCGAACGGCTTCGTAGCAGCCTCCACCCGTAGGCGAAACCCGTACAGTACCGCTCTCGGCTCCGTTCTTCCAACTGCCGCTGACTCACACAGCTCCAAACGGCTCGTCACAGCTCTACTACGCCGCGTCTACCTGTTTGCAAGCTTTTCAACATATTTTGACGATTGTGTTGTGGCGTGGACCCTAGGGACCCTCGTCGGCTCGACACATGTGCACCTCTGTTGACTTTGGCGCGAGCGCTGAGCCGACGCGAAGCACTCGACGCTATGGAGGATGATGAGGCGATGGCGTATTGTGTCAAGCTGGACAAGCTGGCCGCCATGTTCGAGCCCGACGAGGGGAAGTGCGGGGCTTTCACTCTGGCCGGTCAACGTTGTGAATCGCGTGCGCGCGGTGCACTCACCTGCCAGAACCGTCGTCACAAGACTCAAGGCATGTGGTCGCTAGCCAGAAACGAAGATGGCATTGCGGGGCATCCATCTGAGTTTATTTGCTATGGCTGCCACGAGGACTCGGACAACCACGCCGACCCTGGTGACTACTTGGCGTGCCTCACATGCACGGCTTGCCTCAACCGCTCATGCGCGATGGATCTAAATGGCGGCGGGGACATTCCAGAGGAGGCACATTGGCAGTGCAGTTGGTGCGCCATCAGCAGGCATCACCTTCCGTTATTCCTTGGGGCCGCCAGTCGAGAGGGGCAGCCCGTGATGCCGGAGATCGTCGTGCTGCCCCGACTAGCTGGCGTCCCTTCGGGCACTGCGGCTGGTAATTCTGCGGGCGCACCTGATGGGGTACCTTCTTCGAGCCTCAAAGAATCAGGTGGTGGTGGCGATGCGGGTACGGAGCACAGGGGCAGCGGAGCTATGCCCGACACCACTCGTGAAGCCGGACGTGGCAGAGAGCATGCAGACACAACCACCAATAATGTCACAGGGGGCGGCCCGGGCGCAACGGTCCGCCAAGACAGCCGCCTTGAGGCCCGCATTGCCTCCCTAACAGAGATCGTGGCGAGTATGCAGTCTCAGATGGCTCGTGTTCTTCAGAGTACAGGAGCGCCATCGACTACGCCTGACAGACGTGACACGCGTCCGGCAGGTGCGGATCTCCCCTCCTCTCTTCCCCCTGGCATGTCGGGACCTTTCCAAGTCCCCTTGGCGGAGTTCAGCGGACCCAAGGGCACGGATGGACAAGGCCGTGGTACGCAAGATAGTCAACACTTTCTTCACTCCATGTTCGCCATGCACTTCGACCTGATGGCGCTCTCCACTGAGAGGGAGTCTCGCAAGTTTCGGGTCAACATGGGATATGTGGAGCCGGCGGTGGATGACGTGCCGCAGCATGTCCACCTGGTCCGCTACTGGAAGGGAGTGTTGGACTTCCTGTGGCGCATGTTACACGTGGACAGCGGGGACTTCAGCCCAGCCACAGCAGCCGGCCTAGCACGGCGCAAGCGGGTGGCCACCATCATCACCAGGATCAAGTGGTTATTCGCGGTAGTCGAGTCGCTTCAGCTCCGTCACGTGCCAGGGGAGCCTGCTCTTAGCTGGGAGGTGATCTACGCGTACGTGGTGCGGCTATACCACACAGACCTGGAGGGCCAGGACGTGCCTCCGGTGTTTGACCAGTTTTGGGGGCCTATGGTGGCGCGGCTCACCGAGCTGCTGGATCAGGGTGTGAAGCCACATCTTCACGACGAGATGCAGGAGCAGTTGAGGTGTGCAGCTCGCGGTCGGCTGAACCACTCGTGGATCCACGAGCTTGCCCAAGACTTCGGACTACCGGCGACCCGCAAGACCAAGTCCAAGCGTTGCCTCCTCTGCCATGGGACGGATCACTCCATGACCGATCACGGCAGCCGCCCCATCACCATTCCGTGCCCGCGCTGCGGGAACCTGCATGCCCTATCGGGTCCGTTGAAGACGGCCTGCCCCAAGTAGGGGCGCCCGGTGGGGCCCCGCTGGAGCTCCGGGTCCCCAGGGTTTCCTGGTCTGAGTTCTACGCTACCCTCCGATGACCGGGCTGGTGCGGTTCTATTCGTACTAGCTTCAGTATTTGGAGACCAATGTGAGCGTGTCTTACGCGTGTGTGCCGCCACGGGTACCACACTCGGAGAGGCGCTAGTGGACCTGCCCCGGGAGTGGGGGGTAGGAAGGATTGATAACCCGACTCCTTCGCATATCAAGTTGATGTGCCGGGAGGTGGCGGTGGCGGTGGGATTGCTCCCCCCGCGTGGCGAGGAGGCGCTGCTGGGTGACTTGTTAGACTTCCTGGCCATGGATTGTGCGGTGGTGCGTCGGCGATACAAGCACACGCAGAGGTGGTACGTGGAAATGGGGCTATTGGACGGGGCGCCTCCCCTCCTCACTCTGTCAGTGCCGCCTCGGACAACCTGCGATTGGCACATATGGGCCTCGCGGCAGCCCACGGCAGGGGACGACTGCTTTGGGGTACGAGAGGCCGGGCGACGATTTAACCCCGAGAGGCTACTTGCACTTGACTTCATGCCGCTCGACATGCGGCAGTCGCTTGTCGAGGGCGTACGCTACGTATGGAGTGCTTGGCCCCCACGGTGCACCAAGAAGAACTATCAGTCTTGCGTCGAGCACGCCGAGCTGGCGGCTGGGGATTTCGACCGTCTGATCGCGATGGGGCTGTGCGAGGGCCCGCTGGACTACGCGCCGTGGGTGGTAAATCCGATAGCCTGCATAGTCAAGTGGGACCCGCTGAAGGTGCGCAATGTTATGGACGCTCTGCGCTCTGGCGTCAACGAGTACATGGTGCGGGTGCTTTGCGAACTGGACATGGTGCATGTGGTGGCGCCTCTCTTGCTGCGGGGCATGGCAGTGAGCAAGTTCGACATCGCGGATGCCTTTCTCGTTTGGCCTGTCTTCGCACGCGACTGTGAGGTACAAGGATTTCGACACCCAGCTACAGGGGAGTATTATCGATATCGCTTCATGCCTTTCGGACTTAAGCAAGCTCCGGGGATTCAACAACGATGGGCACGCTTCGTGCTAGATGTGGTTCAGCGTCTTGGACTCCGTTACTGCCGCCCGTCTTCTCCTGAGGGAACTCCCGCCAATATTCGAACGCTGGGGGGATATCTAGATGATTTTGGGGTTGGCCACCATCCAGTCATGTCCGCTTGGCAACAACGCCTCCAATACTGGTCGGTATTGTGCGTGCTTGGGGACTTGGGCATTTGTCGAGAGCATGTGTATGTCGCTACATCACTGTACTGAAGAAATCGGTATTAAAAGCGATATAGTAGCTATTTGACCCTAGATTGAATTGTGACCGTTGGGTAATAGATCTAACGGTCCAAGAAGCGTTTTTTTCGAGATAACCGCAATATTAATTTTTTTAGTATGTGTGGTTCTAGCGGATATAAGAATGGAGCTCAAAGCATTGTAACTATCCTTTCTACGCTCCAACCTTCAATAGGTTATGGGCCCTCCCCTGTACTCCCACGCACCTCGTAACCCCTGCTGAGTCAGCAGTACTTCTACTTCCACTTCTACTACTACAGCAGCACTACAACAGTACTTGTACTACATTTCTACAGTAGTACTTCTGCTACGTCAGCAGTGCTTCTTCTACTACTACCAAGTCGGGAAGTTTGTCAACGAGGAGCTACTGGATTACAAGTTTGGCGGCGCTTCGACTTCAATTAGTGTGTTGGAGCTGGGCTGAAGGATCGATTCCGTACTGTTATACGGAAGCTGTGGCCTCCATATTCTGGTGGTGAGTACAGCTTGGGTTGCTGCGACGTGTGTTGGTCAGGCGATCCAAAACACCACCACGAAGCACAAAAGGCGACACGGAAAAATCCCAGCAATCTTGTCAAGTACGTCGACAGCAAGTCGACCCAGTGGTAACGCTAGCGACATGATAGACGAAATTATACAGTCCACACGCATGATATCGTTGGTGATATCGTTGGTCTGCGGAAGTGTGAACGAGCGTGTGGACTGTATAATTTCGTCTATCCTGTCGCTAGCGTTACCATTGGGTCGACTTGCTGTCGACGTACTTGACAAGATTGCTGGGATTTTTCCGTGTCGCCTTTTGTGCTTCGTGGTGGTGTTTTGGATCGCCTAACCAACACACGTCGCAGCAACCCAAGCTGTACTCACCACCAGAATATGGAGGCCACAGCTTCCGTATAACAGTACGGAATCGATCCTTCAGCCCAGCTCCAACACACTAACTGAAGTCGAAGCGCCGACAAACTTGTAATCCAGTAGCTCCTCGTTGACAAACTTCCCGACTTGGTAGTAGTAGAAGAAGCACTGCTGACGTAGCAGAAGTACTACAGTAGAAATGTAGTACAAGTACTGCTGTAGTGCTGCTGTAGTAGTAGAAGTGGAAGTAGAAGTACTGCTGACTCAGCAGGGGTTACGAGGTGCGTGGGAGTACAGGGGAGGGCCCATAACCTATTGAAGGTTGGAGCGTAGAAAGGATAGTTACAGTGCTTTGAGCTCCATTCTTATATCCGCTAGAACCACACATACTAAAATAAATAATATTGCGG
The DNA here is from genome assembly GCA_026401115.1 of Tetraselmis chui. Taxonomy (NCBI): domain Eukaryota; kingdom Viridiplantae; phylum Chlorophyta; class Chlorodendrophyceae; order Chlorodendrales; family Chlorodendraceae; genus Tetraselmis; species Tetraselmis chui. Next base: position 30,731 of record JAPMLY010002359.1, on the reverse strand, counting down.
TTATCTCCAAAAACGCTTCTTGGACCGTTAAATCTATTATCCAACGGTCACAATTCAATCTAGCGTCAAATAGCTACTATATCGCTTTTAATACCGATTTCTTCAGTACAGTGATGTAGCGACATACACATGCTCTCGACAAATGCCCAAGTCCCCCAGCACACACAATACCGACCAGTATTGGAGGCGTTGTTGCCAAGCGGACAGGACTGGATGGTGGCCAACCCCAAAATCATCCAGGTATCCCCCCAGCGTTCGAATATTGGCGGGAGTTCCCTCAGGAGAAGACGGGCGGCAGTAACGGAGTCCAAGACGCTGAACCACATCTAGCACGAAGCGTGCCCATCGTTGTTGAATCCCCGGAGCTTGCTTAAGTCCGAAAGGCATGAAGCGATATCGATAATACTCCCCTGTAGCTGGGTGTCGAAATCCTTGTACCTCACAGTCGCGTGCGAAGACAGGCCAAACGAGAAAGGCATCCGCGATGTCGAACTTGCTCACTGCCATGCCCCGCAGCAAGAGAGGCGCCACCACATGCACCATGTCCAGTTCGCAAAGCACCCGCACCATGTACTCGTTGACGCCAGAGCGCAGCGCGTCCATAACATTGCGCACCTTCTGCGGGTCCCACTTGACTATGCAGGCTATCGGATTTACCACCCACGGCGCGTAGTCCAGCGGGCCCTCGCACAGCCCCATCGCGATCAGACGGTCGAAATCCCTAGCCGCCAGCTCGGCGTGCTCGACGCAAGACTGATAGTTCTTCTTGGTGCACCGTGGGGGCCAAGCACTCCATACGTAGCGTACGCCCTCGACAAGCGACTGCCGCATGTCGAGCGGCATGAAGTCAAGTGCAAGTAGCCTCTCGGGGTTAAATCGTCGCCCGGCCTCTCGTACCCCAAAGCAGTCGTCCCCTGCCGTGGGCTGCCGCGAGGCCCATATGTGCCAATCGCAGGTTGTCCGAGGCGGCACTGACAGAGTGAGGAGGGGAGGCGCCCCGTCCAATAGCCCCATTTTCACGTACCACCTTTGCGTGTGCTTGTATCGCCGACGCACCACCGCACAATCCATGGCCAGGAAGTCTAACAAGTCACCCAGCAGCGCCTCCTCGCCACGCGGGGGGAGCAATCCCACCGCCACCGCCACCTCCCGGCACATCAACTTGATATGCGAAGGAGTCGGGTTATCAATCCTTCCTACCCCCCACTCCCGGGGTAGGTCCACTAGCGCCTCTCCGAGTGTGGTACCCGTGGCGGCACACACGCGTAAGACACGCTCACATTGGTCTCCAAATACTGAAGCTAGTACGAATAGAACCGCACCAGCCCGGTCATCGGAGGGTAGCGTAGAACTCAGACCATGAAACCCTGGGGACCCGGAGCTCCAGCGGGGCCCCACCGGGCGCCCCTACTTGGGGCAGGCCGTCTTCAACGGACCCGATAGGGCATGCAGGTTCCCGCAGCGCGGGCACGGAATGGTGATGGGGCGGCTGCCGTGATCGGTCATGGAGTGATCCGTCCCATGGCAGAGGAGGCAACGCTTGGACTTGGTCTTGCGGGTCGCCGGTAGTCCGAAGTCTTGGGCAAGCTCGTGGATCCACGAGTGGTTCAACCGACCGCGAGCTACACACCTCAACTGCTCCTGCATCTCGTGGTGAAGATGTGGCTTCACACCCCGATCCATCAGCTCGGTGAGCCGCGCCACCATAGGCCCCCGAAACTGGTCAAACACCGGAGGCACGTCCTTGCCCTCCATGTCTGTGTGGTATAGCGGGCCACACAGCGGACACACCTCGTTCGCGGCGTGTCGGAACCTGATACTTTTTCCCGTTGTCGACGAATCTATCGAGTTGTGGGGACTGTTCCATATCCCCTGTTATTTTCGTGGTCGTCGTTGGACTGCGTGAGCTTGTTTGCGACGTATCGGGACCTGATTATCCGTTGTCAACCGACCTGTCGAGCTCTTGGCGACTGTTACCGCGTTGCATGTTACTTGCGTGGTGGTTGCCTAGACCACTTACGCTTCGTCGAGACGTGTCGGAACGTGCTGTATCAGCTGTCGACGTTCCTGTTGAGCGCGTGACGAGTGTTGCCGTGTTACATGTTACCTGCGTTGTGGTGCTTGGCAACCTTGCGTGTGGTCGGGACGTGTCGGAACCTTATTCGTCTGTTGTCGGAGACTTGTCGAGCTCGTGGAGACTGTTCTTCTTGTTACTTGATACCTGTTTGGGGGTAATTGGGTCGTCTTCACTTGATCTTGATGTACCGGAACCTTGTTCATCTCCTTTCGACGCACGCGCCAAGCTCGAGCCGGCTTCTACTGTGCCGTCTGTTTACTTGTGTTGGGGAGGTTGACCCGAGTGAGGTTGGTGGGACGAGAATTTCTTATTTCTGTTGATCTTTTGACCCCCAGTTCGTTGTCTGCTGGCGTCTCGCTCCATGGCTGAGAGTGTGAAGGTCCCTGTTTTTTCCGGCAAAGCCGCGGACTTTCCCTTGTTCCGAACCCGGTTCACAGCATTCGTGGATGCGGTGGGCTGTGACGCTGCTCTGGATTCCGAAGGCGAGGACGATGTTGCTCAGCAGAAGAAGCTCTACAGCTTGTTGGTGTTAGCTTTACCCGAGACTACGTTGCACATCATCCGGAAGGTCGATCGGAAGAGCAAGGCAGCTGGCTTTCATGCTTGGCAAGCTTTGCTGCGTCGATTCGAACACGACGGCATTCACCGGCGCGGGGATCTACTGGATGCTCTGGACGAGAAGCAACGTCAAGAGGAAACTTGTGTGGACTCCTTCACTCGTCTTCTCGACGTTCAGGCGCAGCTTGCTCGAGTCGACGAGGTGGTCCCGGATCGGCGTATCGTCATGAATGTCGTCAGGGGCCTGCGGCCTGAGTATTCTACCATGAGAGATGCTTTGAATGAGCTCGACTCGAGTTTGACACTGGACTTCGTTGAGAATCTTCTCGCTACCACTGGGGTGCGCATCGAACGTCGCTTGGCAGAGGCGCATGAGTCGGAGCCCGGAAAGACTGATTTCCCTGCAGTGTCTGATGATGACAACCTGCGGACCATGCTGCAAGACTTGCAGCGAGAGGTGGCGTCCCTGAAGGGTGTCCACGGAGAGAGCGGAGCGAGCAGTACCATAGGCAACGGAGGGCGTCCAGCTTTCAAGGGTACTTGCTTTACGTGCGGTCAACGCGGCCACCGGCGTCAGGACTGTCGGGTGAAACGGCCACCCCGGGTGAACACTGCCGATGCAACACCGTTCGGCAGGTATGTTGCTTTCCCCGCTAGCATGTCGACCTCGATTCCTGATAGTGATGGCTTTCTGGCGGCCATTGTCAAGGTGCCTCCGTACCTGCACGATGTGGAGCATGGGCTGTGGCTCGTTGACAGCGGCGCTAGCCATCACATGACCAACGTCTTGAGAGATTTCCTGGCCTATCGCCCGATTTCTCCGGTTTGGGTGAAAGGTATCAGTGCCTATGCCAAAGGTGTGGGGAGCGTCCGTGTCACGCTGCGCTCCAAGGACAGCGACGCTGTCCCGATCACGCTGCACGATGTCTTCTATGTACCGGATCTGGCGGCTCGAGCATCGTCCAGCCATCAGCGTCTGTTTAGTGTCTCCCGGGCGCGGCAGCGTGGGCATCGCACTGTCTTCGAGGACCCGTGCGAAATTGAAATTGAAATTGAAATTGAAATTGAAATTGAAATTGTTCACAACATGTCCCGGCAAACTGGACCGAGTGTCGTCTCACGGGCCACTCTACTTCGCCATACAGGACTTATTAGCAAGTTGGGCCCGGGTCTCTCCGACCAGGTTCATTTCTTATCGGCACACCTATCTGCAATGTGTGTCTCGACGTTCCTCGGGAGTTATATAACTGTAAGCAACCTCAGTAATTGCCACAGTCCCCCCACCTAAGCAGTAACAGCGTAATAATTTTGTAATCAAGAAAAACAGATCGAAAAATAAATCCACTTGTCTAGAAATGCAAAACTAAACTGCTGCTCGACCTTCACGATGCACGGCCCGCTCCCGCCGAACCGGGGTGTCGACCGGCCTAGGCCGGTCGGCGTTCGGGAGGGACGACGGGCCAGCCTAATCTAGCTCCCGCGTGACTTCGGTCTTGCCGAAGGAAGGAGGGGAAAGGCTGGCAAAAAACCCCTCCTCGCGCGGTCGCTCGTCGATCCCGCCGCTCCATCCCGTAAACCCCGCCCCAAGGTCTTGCCGCGTCCACCGACGCGGCGGTCCTCCGTGTCGAGGTCCCCCATCACCTCGAGGGCAGGTGGGGGGGACCGAGACACACAGACATAGAAAAAACTAGCGCTCCGGCCTCCGCGCCTGAATTTTCCCCGCCCATTTCCTCGGTTTTTTCTCTGTCTGGTACCCGGGTACCTGTCGGTTTTCCGGCCTGTGGCCGTACCCTCCCCCCTCTGATCGCGCGTCCACCGAGCAGCCTTTTCTTGAGCGGGGGCCTCCGCGCTCACCCGGGCCCACGCTCAAGGACTCCTAGGAGTATGAAGGTCTGTCGGGGTAGTGGGTGTCGAAGAGGGGGGGGGGGGCAGGTCACCGTGGCCGGATCCGGCGGGCCGCGGGCGCCCGGAATTAAGCAAAAACCCTCCGTGCCGGGTTTTCCGGCGGCGCCGACCCAAAGGGTCGTCGCCGCCAGATCTTGTCGCTCCACCCATCGCGACTGTCCTCCTTGCCGTCCCAGCTGACTCCTCCCCCCGGGAGATGACGCTGGACGACGTAGCGGCGCGCTAGTGAGCGCCCTACCCTGGTGCTGCTCCCCAACTAGCTCGACGCCGGGTACGGACATTGTTTTAGTTTCCGAAAAAAGCCCTCCGTACAGGGCTTTTCGGCGGCGGTTGATCCTGAGGATCGCCGCCGCCTCCTGTAGCCGCTCCTCCGCCTGCGACTAGCCACCGTCCTGTGCCATGTCTTGCCTCACCCCTCGGCAAGGTTCGACCGGCACAGGGCTGGTCGATAGCTAGCGAGCGCCCTTTCCTGGCGCTGCTTCCCGGCTGGCCACCACCAGCTCCAACACCCGCCTCCCACCGCTGATCCGGCCGTACCCTCCTCGCCATCAAACGCTGCCGTAGTACAGGTCCCACTCCTAAAAGTAAGGCTGTATCTAGGAGTATCTGTGCGCGAAAAAACATATCGGACGGGCCGAGCGGGAGATCTTGGCGCCGGTAGTGCACAGAAATTATTTTTTCAAAAGCCCTCTGTACAGGGCTTTCCCGACAGCTGCTGATCCCACGGATCGAGCTGTCGGCCCTCTTAGCCCCCTACCGTGCCAGGCCTGGCACGGCTACGGGGTTTCCAGCGCCCACCACGGGGAGGTGAGGGGATGCCGACGGGCCTGCGAGCGCACCCCCCTCCGGGGCCGCCGCCGCTGCGCCGCCGGCGGGCGCCGACCCGTGCGACGTACTTTGCGCCCATGCGCAGCATGGTGGTGGTGTCACTATTCCCCTTCACCGTGCCCATGGTCTTGTTTGGCTCCCTACTTCGGTTGTTCCGTCTGTCTCTGCCTCGCCGGCGATGGCGCGACCCTCCAAATTTCTGTGGCATCTGCGTCTTGGTCATTTGGGGGAGTCCTGTATGGATCGACTTGTGCAATTGGGTACCTCCGGTGTGCATGTCAATAAGTCGGACCGCCTTTGCTTCTGTGAGACCTGCGCCTTGTGCAAGTCTCGTGTGGCGCGTATCTCGCGTGCGCCGTGTGCGGACCCTGACCGTGTCTTTCAGAAGGTCGGCGTAGACTTCTGCGGTCCTATGGGCGTGGCTTCTTTGGGTGGCTGCTACTACAGCCTCGCCGTTACGGACTTCAAGTCTCGCTTCGTCCTGCATGACGTGCTGAGAACCAAGGATGAGGCTCCGCAGTCGTTTCGGCGGTTTCTGGCTACTGTCCGGGCTTTGGGTCACAAGATTGAGCACGTGCGCCTTGACAACGACTCCGTCTTCATGGGTCGCGAATTTATGGCTGTGCTTGATGACCACGGCGTGTCGCACGACTTTTCTGCTCCGTACTCGCACTGGCAACACGGTCGCATGGAGCGACAGTGGGGGACTTTGGTGCCGGCTGCCAAGTCCATGCTTCACACAGCGGGCCTTGATCGTTCTTTTTGGAGTCTAGCCATGAACGCTGCGGTGTACGTCCGCAATTGTGTTTTCTGTGAGGCTGCTGGTGGAGTGCCCTTCGAGTTGGTCACTGGTCGTTCTGTTGACCTAAGCCACCTCCGCGTCTTCGGCTGCCCGGCGTATGTCCATGTTGACAAGTCCCGCCGTCGAAAACTTGATGACCGGGCGTGGAAGGGCATCTTCGTGGGCTATGCGCCGGACTCCCCAGTGTGGTTGGTGTATAACCCTCGCACACGTCGTGTGGAGCGCAGTCGGAACGTGGTGTTTGATGAGTCGAAATTCACTAGGTCCGTCAGCATGGGGGAGGAGTCGTCGGCTGTCTCGAAGCCAGCGCCGGATGATGACGAACTCTCGTCGTTCATTACTTCTTCTTGGTTTCAGAATTCGGGGGAGCAAGTGGATACTGAAGACGTTGTTGAGCCAGACGACACAGAGAGCGGGAGTCAAGAGCATGGGGAGCATGATACTGTGCTTGGTGACCAAGAGAGCGGGAGTCAGGAGCCGGGGGAGCTTGTTCCTGGCGATGGCGTTGCTCCGAGGCGCAGCACCCGGCACTCTCGACCTCCGGGGCAGTGGTGGATGGCCAACAGTCGTGGTGATGATGTTGCCGCCAACATGGCAAAGCCTCACCAGCCTCTCGAGCCAACATCATATAAGCAAGCTCTGCGCAGTCCGGATGCCAAGCAATGGCAAGCGGCTATTGACAGCGAGTATGAGTCATTGATGACTCGAAAGACCTGGAAGCTGGTTCCTCGACCTGCGGGTCGTAAGTTGGTGGACTCTAAGTGGGTGTTCAAGCTCAAACGCAACCTTGATGGCAGCATTGCTAGATATAAGGCAAGGCTTGTGGCGCGGGGCTTCACCCAAGAGCATGGCGTTGACTACAACGAGACTTTTGCTCCGACTGTAAAAGTTGCTGCGCTCCGGGTCATTATGGCTCTCGCTGCACACTATGACTGGGAGATGGAACAACTCGATGTCAATACAGTCTTTCTGGAGGCTGACCTCTGTGAGACCATCTACATGCGACAGCCTGAGGGTTATAGGAGGCCGACGGATGAGAACGGCCAAGAGCAAGTCTGTCTGCTTATGAGAGCACTGTATGGCTTGAAGCAAGCCCCACGCTACTAGAACAAGACCATCACCACTTGGCTCGTGGAGTACGGTTTCCGCCAGTCCAAGGTAGACCCCTGCGTCTTCGTCCATGGCAGCGGCACGCGTCTCTACATCTTGGCCTTGTACGTTGACGACTGCATCTTGGCCGGTCATGGTGGAACCTTCATCGTCAGCTTTAAGCGGGCATTTGGTCAAAGGTTCAGTGTGCAAGACTTGGGACCAATTGCATGGCTTCTGGGAATGACGGTGGAGCGTGATCGTGCTGCGCGAGTGGTTAAGTTGGGTCGGCGTCAATACATCTTAGACATGCTAGAGAGGTTCAACATGTTGGACGCTAAACCCGTGAGCACACCAATGGCACTTGGCTCTATGGCAGAGCGCACAGACGACAGTGGCTCAGCTACGTCACTACCATACCAGAGTTTGATTGGCAGTCTGCTTTATGCCTCGGTGAGCACCAGGCCAGACATCACCATGGCAGTCAGCTACCTGAGCCGACACATGGCGAAAGCGTCAATGGTGCACTGGGAGAAGGGCAAGAGGGTGCTGCGATACCTGAAAGGGACATCGGATCGCAAACTGGTGTACGGTGGTGGGCGAGTGTCGGTAGCCTTGGAGGGCTATGCCGATGCAGACTACGCAGGCGATTCTGATGGCCGACGCTCTCGAACTGGTTTTGTGTTCATGCTCAACGGTGCGGCAATCAGCTGGAAGAGCCAACGCCAACAAACGGTGGCATTGTCCACTGCGGAGGCGGAGTACATGGCGCTCACAACAGCAGCACATGAGGCCCTATTTCTGAGGCAACTCTTGGAGCAGATGGGACAACCTCAGGCCTCCGGGATTGTTCTGCACGAGGACAACCAGAGCTGCATCGCCCTCTGCAAAAACACCATGACGACGGGGCGCAGCAAGCACATCGACGTGAAGATGCACTTCTGTCGTGAGAAGCAGGAGAGCGGCGAGATTGAGGTGAAGTATTGTCCGACAGAGGTGATGCTCGCGGATGCACTAACCAAGCCTCTCGCTGCGGACAAGCATGGGCAACTCACCAAAGCAATCATGGGAAGTGGTAGTGAGTAGCGAGGGGGAGTGTCGAGAGCAGTTGTATGTCGCTACATCACTGTACTGAAGAAATCGGTATTAAAAGCGATATAGTAGCTATTTGACGCTAGATTGAATTGTGACCGTTGGATAATAGATCTAACGGTCCAAGAAGCGTTTTTTGGAGATAACCGCAATATTATTTATTTTAGTATGTGTGGTTCTAGCGGATATAAGAATGGAGCTCAAAGCACTGTAACTATCCTTTCTACGCTCCAACCTTCAATAGCATTCCTGTGAAGCACTCCAAGAACGCGTGGCCCTCTCAGGTTTGCGAGTGGACCGGTCTACATTTGGACACAGTCAGGGGAGTGATGACGCTCTCTACATCACGATGCGCAAAGCTTCTAGCGCGCATCGAAGCTTTTCTTCGGGCTGATGCCGTCGTGGACAGCCCGCTACGACTGGAGTGGGCTTCATTGGTGGGGAAGCTACAATTCTGCTGCAATGTGATTATGCTGGGGCAGGCGCGCCTGCGCGAGCTTTATGTGGCTCGGGATGTTTACGATGTGAATCTCCCCAGTTCGGCGGCGTGGCTTCCAGATGTTCGCAGCATCTTACATAAGGCGGCGGTGGATGACTTGCGGTGGTGGCACGGTGTGCTATCCGCGGGTGGGGGGCAGCGACGCCTCTTGTGGCACGCTGAAGATGCAGCGTGTCTATGGGGACCACGGTTGTTGCCAATTCTGCCCCGGGACTTGGGCAAAGGGCTGTATGATGGCACTGTGGCAATCATCACCACGGACGCCAGTGGCTGGGCTGGTGGGGCGTGGTGGGAGCACCGCCGCATACACTACTCCTTCACGCCGGAGCAGCTCGCCGGACCAGGACTCTGCCAACCTGCGGGAGCTCTACATCCCCCTATTTGCGGTGCGCAGGTGGGCAGTGGCTCTGCATGGTCGCCGTATTTTGTTCTTGATGGACTCGGAGGCATCGGTGGGTGCCATCAATCGACGGGGCTCAATGGTACCGCATTTCAATGATGTGGTGCTGGCCTTACTGGACCTACTAGGGGGGCTTGGGTGTGAGGCCATCGCAATGTCGAGAGCAGTTGTATGTCGCTACATCCCTGTACTGAAGAAATCGGTATTAAAAGCGATATAGTAGCTATTTGACGCTAGATTGAATTGTGACCGTTGGATAATAGATCTAACGGTCCAAGAAGCGTTTTTGGAGATAACCGCAATATTATTTTTTTAGTATGTGTGGTTCTAGCGGATATAAGAATGGAGCTCAAAGCACTGTAACCATCCTTTCTACGCTCCAACCTTCAATAGGTTATGGGCCCTCCCCACTACTCCCACGCACCTCGTAACCCCTGCTGAGTCAGCAGTACTTCTACTTCCACTTCTACTACTACAGCAGCACTACCACAGTACTTGTACTACATTTCTACAGTAGTACTTCTGCTACGTCAGCAGTGCTTCTTCTACTACTACCAAGTCGGGAAGTTTGTCAACGAGGAGCTACTGGATTACAAGTTTGTCGGCGCTTCGACTTCAATTAGTGTGTTGGAGCTGGGCTGAAGGTTCGATTCCGTACTGTTATACGGAAGCTGTGGCTTCCATATTCCGGTGGTGAGTACAGCTTGGGTTGCTGCGACGTGTGTTGCCTGATATCGTTGGTGATACCGTTGGTCTGCGGAAGTGTGAACGAGCGTGCGGACTGTATAATTTCGTCTATCCTGTCGCTAGCGTTACCACTGGGTCGACTTGCTGTCGACGTACTTGACAAGATTGCAGGGATTTTCCGTGTCGCCTGTTGTGCTTCGTGGTGGTGTTTTGGATCGCCTGACCTCGTTCGCGGCGTGTCGGAACCTGATTTTTTCCCGTTGTCGACGAATCTATCGAGTTGTGGGGACTGTTCCATATCCCCTGTTATTTTCGTGGTCGTCGTTGGACTGCGTGAGCTTGTTTGCGACGTATCGGGACCTAATTATCCGTTGTCAACCGACCTGTCGAGCTCTTGGCGACTGTTACCGCGTCGCCTGTTACTTGCGTGGTGGTTGCCTAGACCACTTACGCTTCGTCGAGACGTGTCGGAACGTGATGTATCAGCTGTCGACGTTCCTGTTGAGCGCGTGGCGAGTGTTGCCGTGTTACCCGTTACCTGCGTTGTGGTGCTTGGCACACTTGCGTGTGGTCGGGACGTGTCGGAACCTTATTCGTCTGTTGTCGGAGACTTGTCGAGCTCGTGGAGACTGTTCTTCTTGTTACTTGATACATGTTTGGGGGTAATTGGGTCGTCTTCACTTGATCTTGCTGTACCGGAACCTTGTTCATCTCCTTTCGACGCACGCGCCAAGCTCGAGCCGGCTTCTACTGTGCCGTCTGTTTCCTTGTGTTGGGGAGGTTGACCCGAGTGAGGTTGGTGGGACGAGAATTTCTTATTTCTGTTGATCTTTTGACCCCCAGTTCGTTGTCTGCTGGCGTCTCGCTCCATGGCTGAGAGTGTGAAGGTCCCTGTTTTTTCCGGCAAAGCCGCGGACTTTCCCTTGTTCCGAACCCGGTTCACAGCATTCGTGGATGCGGTGGGCTGTGACGCTGCTCTGGATTCCGAAGGCGAGGACGATGCTGCTCAGCAGAAGAAGCTCTACAGCTTGTTGGTGTTAGCTTTACCCGAGACTACGTTGCACATCATCCGGAAGGTCGATCGGAAGAGCAAGGCAGCTGGCTTTCATGCTTGGCAAGCTTTGCTGCGTCGATTCGAGCACGACGGCATTCACCGGCGCGGGGATCTACTGGATGCTCTGGACGAGAAGCAACGTCAAGAGGAAACTTGTGTGGACTTCTTCACTCGTCTTCTCGACGTTCAGGCGCAGCTTGCTCGAGTCGACGAGGTGGTCCCGGATCGGCGTATCGTCATGAATGTCGTCAGGGGCCTGCGGCCTGAGTATTCTACCATGACAGATGCTCTGAATGAGCGCGACTCGAGTTTGACACTGGACTTCGTTGAGAATCTTCTCGCTACCACTGGGGTGCGCATCGAACGTCGCTTGGCAGAGGCGCAGGAGTCGGAGCCCGGAAAGACTGCTTTCCCTGCAGTGTCTGATGATGACAACATGCGGACCATGCTGCAAGACTTGCAGCGAGAGGTGGCGTCCCTGAAGGGTGTCCACGGAGAGAGCGGAGCGAGCAGTACCAGAGGCAACGGAGGGCGTCCAGCTTTCAAGGGTACTTGCTTTACGTGCGGTCAACGCGGCCACCGGCGTCAGGACTGTCGGGTGAAACGGCCACCCCGGGTGAACACTGCCGATGCAACACCGTTCGGCGGGTATGTTGCTTTCCCCGCTAACATGTCAACCTCGATTCCTGATAGTGATGGCTTTCTGGCGGCCACTGTCAAGGTGCCTCCGTACCTGCACGATGTGGAGCCTGGGCTGTGGCTCGTTGACAGCGGCGCTAGCCATCACATGACCAGCGTCTTGAGAGATTTCCAGGCCTATCGCCCGATTTCTCCGGTTTGGGTGAAAGGTATCAGTGCCTATGCCAAAGGTGTGGGGAGCGTCCGTGTCACGCTGCGCTCCAAGGACAGCGACGCTGTCCCGATCACGCTGCACGATGTCTTCTATGTACCGGATCTGGCGGCTCGAGCATCGTCCAGCCATCAGCGTCTGTTTAGTGTCTCCCAGGCGCGGCAGCGTGGGCATCGCACTGTCTTCGAGGACCCGTGCGACGTACTTTGCGCCCATGCGCAGCATGGTGGTGGTGTCACTATTCCCCTTCACCGTGCCCATGGTCTTGTTTGGCTCCCTACTTCGGTTGTTCCGTCTGTCTCTGCCTCGCCGGCGATGGCGCGACCCTCCAAATTTCTGTGGCATCTGCGTCTTGGTCATTTGGGGGAGTCCTGTATGGATCGACTTGTGCAATTGGGTACCTCCGGTGTGCATGTCAGTAAGTCGGACCGCCTTTGCTTCTGTGAGACCTGCGCCTTGTGCAAGTCTCGTGTGGCGCGTATCTCGCGTGCGCCGTGTGCGGACCCTGACCGTGTCTTTCAGAAGGTCGGCGTAGACTTCTGCGGTCCTATGGGCGTGGCTTCTTTGGGTGGCTGCTACTACAGCCTCGCCGTTACGGACTTCAAGTCTCGCTTCGTCCTGCATGACGTGCTGAGAACCAAGGATGAGGCTCCGCAGTCGTTTCGGCGGTTTCTGGCTACTGTCCGGGCTTTGGGTCACAAGATTGAGCACGTGCGCCTTGACAACGACTCCGTCTTCATGGGTCGCGAATTTATGGCTGTGCTTGATGACCACGGCGTGTCGCACGACTTTTCTGCTCCGTACTCGCACTGGCAACACGGTCGCATGGAGCGACAGTGGGGGACTTTGGTGCCGGCTGCCAAGTCCATGCTTCACACAGCGGGCCTTGATCGTTCTTTTTGGAGTCTAGCCATGAACGCTGCGGTGTACGTCCGCAATCGTGTTTTCTGTGAGGCTGCTGGTGGAGTGCCCTTCGAGCTGGTCACTGGTCGTTCTGTTGACCTAAGCCACCTCCGCGTCTTCGGCTGCCCGGCGTATGTCCATGTTGACAAGTCCCGCCGTCGAAAACTTGATGACCGGGCGTGGAAGGGCATCTTCGTGGGCTATGCGCCGGACTCCCCAGTGTGGTTGGTGTATAACCCTCGCACACGTCGTGTGGAGCGCAGTCGGAACGTGGTGTTTGATGAGTCGAAATTCACTAGGTCCGTCAGCATGGGGGAGGAGTCGTCGGCTGTCTCGAAGCCAGCGCCGGATGATGACGAACTCTCGTCGTTCATTACTTCTTCTGGGTTTCAGAATTCGGGGGAGCACGTGGATACAGACGAAGACGTTGTTGAGCCAGACGACACAGAGAGCGGGAGTCAAGAGCATGGGGAGCATGATACTGTGCCTGGTGACCAAGAGGGCGGGAGTCAGGAGCCGGGGGAGCTTGTTCCTGGCGATGGCGTTGCTCCGAGGCGCAGCACCCGGCACTCTCGACCTCCGGGGCAGTGGTGGATGGCCAACAGTCGTGGTGATGATGTTGCCGCCAACATGGCAAAGCCTCACCAGCCTCTCGAGCCAACATCATATAAGCAAGCTCTGCGCAGTCCGGATGCCAAGCACTGGCAAGCGGCTATTGACAGCGAGTATGAGTCATTGATGACTCGAAAGACCTGGAAGCTGGTTCCTCGACCTGCGGGTCGTAAGTTGGTGGACTCTAAGTGGGTGTTCAAGCTCAAACGCAACCCTGATGGCAGCATTGCTAGATATAAGGCCAGGCTTGTGGCGCGGGGCTTCACCCAAGAGCATGGCGTTGACTACGACGAGACTTTTGCTCCGACTGTAAAAGTTGCTGCGCTCCGGGTCATTATGGCTCTCGCTGCACACTATGACTGGGAGATGGAACAACTCGATGTCAATACAGCCTTTCTGGAGGCTGACCTCTCTGAGACCATCTACATGCGACAGCCTGAGGGTTACAGGAGGCCGACGGATGAGAACGGCCAAGAGCAAGTCTGTCTGCTTATGAGAGCACTGTATGGCTTGAAGCAAGCCCCACGCTTCTGGAACAAGACCATCACCACTTGGCTCGTGGAGTACGGTTTCCGCCAGTCCAAGGTAGACTCCTGCATCTTCGTCCATGGCAGCGGCACGCGTCTCTACATCTTGGCCTTGTACGTTGACGACTGCATCTTGGCCGGTCCTGGTGGAACCTTCATCGTCAGCTTTAAGCGGGCATTTGGTCAAAGGTTCAGTGTGCAGGACTTGGGACCAGTTGCATGGCTTTTGGGAATGACGGTGGAGCGTGATCGTGCTGCGCGAGTGGTTAAGTTGGGTCAGCGTCAATACATCTTAGACATGCTGGAGAGGTTCAACATGTTGGACGCTAAACCCGTGAGCACACCAATGGCACTTGGCTCTATGGCAGAGCGCACAGACGACAGTGGCTCAGCTGCGTCACTACCATACCAGAGATTGATTGGCAGTCTGTTATATGCCTCGGTGAGCACCAGGCCAAACATCACCATGGCAGTCAGCTACCTGAGCCGACACATGGCGAAAGCGTCAATGGTGCACTTGGAGCATGGCAAGAGGGTGCTCCGATACATGAAAGGGACATCGGATCGCAAACTGGTGTACGGTGGTGGGCGAGTGTCGGTAGCCTTGGAGGGCTATGCCGATGCAGACTAGGCAGGCGATTCTGATGGCCGACGCTCTCGAACTGGTTTTGTGTTCATGCTCAACGGTGCGGCAATCAGCTGGAAGAGTCAACGCCAACAGACGGTGGCATTGTCAACTGCGGAGGCGGAGTACATGGCGCTCACAGCAGCAGCACAGGAGGCCCTATTTCTGAGGCAACTCTTGGAGCAGATGGGACAACCTCAGGCCTCCGGGACTGTTCCGCACGAGGACAACCAGAGCTGCATCGCCCTCTGCAAAAACACCATGACGACGGGGCGCAGCAAGCACATCGACGTGAAGATGCACTTCTGTCGTGAGAAGCAGGAGAGCGGCGAGATTGTGGTGAAGTATTGTCCGACAGAGGTGATGCTCGCGGATGCACTAACCAAGCCTCTCGCTGCGGACAAGCATGGGCAACTCACCAAAGCAATCATGGGAAGTGGTAGTGAGTAGCGAGGGGGAGTGTCGAGAGCAGTTGTATGTCGCTACATCACTATACTTAAGAAATCGGTATTAAAAGCGATATAGTAGCTATTTGACGCTAGATTGAATTGTGACCGTTGGAGAATAAATCTAACGGTCCAAGAAGCGGTTTTTGGAGATAACCGCAATATTATTTATTTTAGTATGTGTGGTTCTAGCGGATATAAGAATGGAGCTCAAAGCACTGTAACTATCCTTTCTACGCTCCAACCTTCAATAGCATTCATGTGAAGCACTCCAAGAACGCGTGGCCCTCTAAGGTTTGCGAGTGGACCGGTCTACAGTTGGACACAGTCAGGGGAGTGATGACGCTCTCTACATCACGATGCGCAAAGCTTCTAGCGCGCATCGAAGCTTTTCTTCGGGCTGATGCAGTCGGGGACAGCCCGCTACGACTGGAGTGGGCTTCATTGGTGGGGAAGCTACAATTCTGCTGCAATGTGATTATGCTGGGGCAGGCGCGCCTGCGCGAGCTTTATGTGGCTCGGGATGTTTACGATGTGAATCTCCCCAGTTCGGCGGCGTGGCTTCCAGATGTTCGCAGCGTCTTACATAAGGCGGCGGTGGATGACTTGCGGTGGTGGCACGGTGTGCTATCCGCGGGTGGGGGGCAGCGACGCCTCTTGTGGCACGCTGAAGATGCAGCGTGTCTATGGGGACCACGGTTGTTGCCAATTCTGCCCCGGAACTTGGGCAAAGGGCTGTATGATGGCACTGTGGCAATCATCACCACGGACGCCAGTGGCTAGGCTGGTGGGGCGTGGTGGGAGCACCGCCGCATACACTACTCCTTCACGCCGGAGCAGCTCGCGGGGTGTCATATCCTAGCCATTTAGCTAAGTGCTAGTATCTGACATTATTTATTTCCTCTAAATAGTACCTGTATCTTAGCGATATTCAGTGACTCTTTTATTGTCATCACGGCAGTACAACTGTATCGCCGTATTTTCCCTCGACAGTACAGAGTTACTAGCAGTATCTCTTCTAGATAGTTCTTTTCTAGATAGTTCTAAGAGCTTGTGCGATAAGGTTAGATAGACGGTACAGGTAACCTCAGTTAACCTGTATCACTAGTAATAGTTTGGTTTAGTTAGCAGACAGCACAAGCTACATGTTCTAAGGCTGTTTCTAGAACACCTGAGGTGTGGATATTTAAGACGGGGACTTACTGGTAGAGGTGGGAGACCGGTACAGAATAGAATTACGCCACACCCAGATTGTAAGAAACCCTGTTCCTAAGACAATCTTACTAATTCTCTCTAAGTTGTATAATTAGATCCAGAGATTAGGTTCTACTATTAGTCTAAGGTTGCCAACTTAGCCTAACCAAAGTAGCACCTCACACGTGGTTTCGGAGCCTCAGAACAGCTAGACGAGACGAAGATGTCTAACCGAGCAGGAGAGAGACTACCAGAGGAAGTTGATGGTCGACCAGAGGGGGCGCCTTCTGGGCCGACACAGCCGACGTCGACAAATGGTAGAAGACAGATAGTGCGAGAAGGATCGAGTCCCACGATGGAGCCTATGTCGGTACACGTCACCGGGATGCTACAACGACTAAGTAACCGAGTTGACACTTTTTCGACTGAGCTATCTCAACTGCGTGACCACGTCGACAACGGTTTCAGACATTTTGAAGGACGAGTGAACTGAAGCCGAGAAACGGAGAATTTTCTTCGAGGAGAACAATTGAGATCGGAGAGGACGCGAGAGATGCCAAGCATGATGCCGAACGATGTCAAACCAGCCAAGATCAAGAGCATCGCTACGACTAACATCGACGAGCTGAGAAGCTGGTTCCGACATGCACGAGGGTATCTACGGTATCACAGCGTTAACCCTGAAGAGCAAAGAGGAGTGTACTGGGTATCTGGCTTTCTAGAAGGACCACTATCGAAGTGGTGGTACTCCCAAGTTGCGCAGACTGGAGATGAAGTCGGTGGAGGATTTTCCGGAGTTTCTGAGATGGAGAAATCCTTAATTCAGGAATTCTGCGGAAGAACACCGGCGGAACAAGCGAGATTGAATTTGGACAAAGCGAGACAGAAAACCACGGTCCTGAAGTATGCGAACTATTTTCGAGAACAATTATTGGAGCTTCCTCACCGTCACGAAGAAGATAACGTACATGATTTCCAGCGCGGTTTGAGACCCTCGATTCATAAGGAAGTTGCCGTGAAAAACCCTAAGACCCTACACGAGGCGATTCAAGCAGCTCTGCGAGCGGAGGCAGCGGAGACCAAGATTGAGACGACCCAACGCTCGACAGGCCGACTGAACGCCATCGAAGAAGACAGCGACTTTTCAGAGGCAGCGGAGGAGATCGACAGTGAGTCGGAGGAAGATTCGCATGGCGCGACCGAAGAAAAGCCGCGGGAGCTGTACGAGATTAGACGCCTCACTCAAGAGGAGGTCGACAGATTTAAGAAGGAGGGCAAGTGCTTCATTTGCCACAAGAAGGGACACATCGCTATCGACTGCCCAGACAGAAAGAACAAGAAGAACGACAAAACGAAGAAATCCCGGCCGAGAAAGTGAGACATGAGTCGGCAGCTCGCGGCAAGCTGCAGGATGAGGTTTCGTCTCCTACAGCGACTCAGGAAGAGACCAGAACAGAAGAAGTACGAGACCCTACGGACCTTTCGACTTAGATGGAGCTAGCGATAATGACGGCCTTAATTCTCAAGTGGCGGAGGATTTTTGCTGTCCGGCGCGCCCATTTCAGGAGAGAGATTTACAGAAGTACCGGAGAATTTGGCTAAATGCGCCATTTAATGAATTAGAAGATTTTTTGGGCCATTATTTGGTCAGATTGATTTGAATCTAGAGGTTTGCATATCCAATATCATGTGTACGGGATAGTAACTCTAGCGGTTACTGTTACCGTTAATATCGGCGCGTCTCGCCTGCAGGGCAACCACCTTGCCCGAACAGTTAGACGCAGCCAACGACCAACGACTTCCCCAACGGTCAGCTCTAGCTAGCCCGTGCCTTATAAGCCGTAGCTAGCCACGAGCCTAGGCACTCTCTGCTTTCGCGCTCAGCCAATCTAGGCTTCGCGCGAATGCAGTCTTGACTCTCGTAGTCGAGTAGGGTGTCAATCTTACTTTTCGTCCCATGCGCACTCGAGCGTCACGCGACACTTCCCCTCGTTCAGCTACGCAGTTCCCCAATATGCAGCCTGAGCATTCTACCTCCGCCGCAGCGGCCGACCCTCACGCTACCTCACTCGAACAACGCACAGCCGAACAGATTCGTACGGCAGTTTTGGCATCGGAACAACGGATAACGGAACAGTTTTTGGCGGCTAACGCTGCCTTACTCGCCCAGCTCCAGCAAACGACAGCTACACCTGCTCCTACTGATCCACAGCAGTCCATTCCCGCCGACGCAACAGCGACGGAGGGTGGTAAGGCGGCCCCCGAGCCACCTATCGACCTGCTCGACGACGAACCCGACCCCTCCGCGGCCGAGTTTGTCGACTTCACCTACTACGGCGAAGTCATCCCGGCCGGCCTCGAACGTCCCCCTCGAGACGTCGAGGAGCCACGTCTGTGGACTCTCACGGACGACACCGCCCGCGCCCTAAGCGACAAACGCACCCAAGCGGCATACGACGAGTACCTACACATCGGGTGCTATGCCTTCTTCCAATATGCGCCAACGCGGCAATTGGCGAGGCTTTGGACACGTTGTCGCACGGCCCACCTCTACCTACAGAGCAGGCGGCAGCGATTGCCCTCATCCGAGCGGGCCATCGCACCCACACAGCGACGGAGGAGGCCGCCCGTACTCGATTGGGCTTCCTCCGCCTCACCAAGGGCGGACAAACGAGCACAGATGCGGACCGCGTGTTTGCCGAGTTGGCACACGAGCGCTTTTGCCGGCCGCGCCCTACCGCGGTCTCCGGCCCATTGGACGCGCTACGCCAAGCTTTCGTCGACCGCACGCTTGAAGTCAGCTTACACGCCGCCAGCAAGGCCGCCGCCGGCGCCGCTTTCGCAAAAGTCACGCCGGACAAGCCCACCGGCCCCGACGCTCGAACCCGCAAAGCCGCCGCCGACAAACGCAAGGCCGCTGCTGCAGCAGCGGCCGCGGCACGAGCCGCTCCACCCTCCAAGCCGACCGACTCGGCTAAAACCCCAAGCAAGAAATGATGGTGTGGCCCGCCGCGCCGATTCCTGCTCCCCGACATCTTCCTTCATGCGCCACCGCGTACGTCGAAAATGGCGGGAGTGGGAGCGCATCGGCGCGAGCGGCCAAGTCCTAAGTTGGATCCGCCACGGCGTACGTGTGAAGTTCAAGCACGGCCTACGTCCCAAGCCGTTCAACCATGGCATCTCCATGCTAGACGCCACACCCGACCAACTCGAGTTTCTCAACTCGGAACTACCACGCTTCGAGGCTTGCGGCGCGTGGGAGCGCTCTACGAACCCCCGCTACGTCTCCCGGATGTTCTTGGTGCCCAAACCCGGATGCAATCAATGGCGCTTGATTATCGACCTTCGAGAACTCAACCGCTATTGCTCAACATTCAACATGACTTGCGAGACCCTCAAGCACCTCCGCCATCTATCTCGACCGGGGGACTACTTCGTCTCACTCGACCTCACCGATGGGTACTACACCCTTGGCATCCGGGAGGAAGACCGAGACTACTTCACGGTCAACTACCGCGGCACCCTATGGCGCCTCGCATGCCTCCCCATGGGGTGGTCGGGCTCCGCCTACTACTTTTGCAAGCTCACGCAAGTGTTTACGAACCACCTACGCCGCCCTCCCCCTCCCACGCCCGCATCTACACCGGCCGGCCCACGCCGCCCGTCCAAGCGCTTCCTCCGGAACGCGCGATGGCGAGGCACCCGACTACTCCCCTACATGGACGACTTCCTCTTCTTAGCGGATTCCTACGACGAGGCCCTCTTACTCCGACAGCGCGTCCAAGCCCTGCTCGACAGCCTCGGCCTACAACGCAACCCCAAGAAAGGTGTGTGGACGCCAACGCAAGTCGGCGACCACTTGGGCCTCACGGTGGATTTACAACGCGGCGAGTTTCGCGCCCCACCCGAAAAACTGCTACACCTCGCACAACACGCTTCGTCCTTGCTCGGACGGGCAGCGTCCAACGCAAGATGGCTACCCACACGCCAACTCGCAGCCTTCGCGGGGAAAGCGCAATTTCTCTACCTCGCCATCGCGCCCGCCCGATTCTTTTTGCGCGAGCTCCACAACGTCTTGGCTACCCGTACCGGTTGGGGGGGACGCGTGCGCCTCACCCACCAACTCCGACGCGACCTCGAGTGGTGGCGCACGGTACCCTCCCAACACAACGGCCGGTCGATCTACAAGCCCATCGAGACCGCCTATTTGCACGCCGACTCGAGCGACTACGGGTGGGGAGCCGTCCTCAACGAGGACGCCAATTACCAAGCCCGCGGGTTTTGGAGCGCCCCCGACCGCCTCCAACACATTACGTGGAAGGAACTTCGAGCGGTCCGGCACGCGGTCGAATCCTTTCTACCGCAACTCCGAGGACGACAAGTCCTCCTCCACGAGGACAACACTGCCGTGGTCGCCGTCCTAACCAAGCTAACGTCCCGGTCACCCGTCATGATGACGGAGCTACGGCGTTTGTGGTTCTTACTCGACACCAACGACATCCACATCCGCCCACGCTACATCCGGTCAGCCGCCAACGTCTGGGCCGACACGCTCAGCCGCGAAATGGACTCCGAAGACTGGCAGCTAAACCCTCAACTCTTCGACCACCTTCAGCGCCGGTGGGGCCCGCATACAATCGACCGATTCGCTTCTATGCTCAACACGCAACTGCCACGCTTCAACGCCCGCTGGCGCGACCCCTTATGCGAGGACATCGACTGCCTACACCTCCCCGACGCGGCGTGGAAACGCGAGAACAACTACTGCAACCCCCCTTGGTCTGCCCTACCAGCACTCGCCGCGAAACTCGAACAAGCTCAAGCCGCGGCGACTGTCATCGCCCCCTACTGGCGAAACAAAACGTGGTACCACGCGTTCGCCCGCTTGGCCACCGAGACCATACACTTCCCAGCGTCCCGCGACCTGTTCTTCCCCGGCAGGCTAGGCAAGCGAGAGGGGGTCGGACCTCCCGCTTGGAGCATCGTGGCCTTTCGGCTAGCACCCCCTCTTGGCTCTACACTCGACGCGGTGCGATTGGCCGAGCGATACGCCCGGACCGATTAAAGACTCCTGTACAGCACGTCCTCCCTCTGCGTACAGGACCGCCGCGCTACGGATTACGCCGCGAAGCAGCACAGTCGCCCTGGTCCGCCGAACTGGCTGAAACTTTTCAAGACCTCCTAGGATCTGATAAGCTCGGGGTTACAGCGGTTGCCTTACTCAGCAACTCGCTAGCGCCCTCTACGTACTCGAGCTACCAGAGCGCAATCAGACAGTTTTTTATTTTTTGTGCAGAAGAAAATATCGCCCCGCTACAGGCCACGCCGGCCACAATGGTCCGCTACACGGCCTGGCTAGCCCTCTTGGGAACCGTCGCTGCCAGCTCGCTGCACCCTTACTTCTCCGCAATCAACAAGTTCTTCCGCGACCACCGGCGCCAACCTATCGCCGTGGGCGAACTCCTGGCGGACGCCCGCCGTGGACTCGAAATGCTACAGCACCGCCTGCTGCCCAGCACCGCTCGCCTCCCGCTACCCGCACAAGTCGCGCTGGACATCCTACACGCCGCCAACACCCTACGCAGAACTTTCGCGTGGACCCCTGCCTCCTTCCCTCAGATGCAGCGCTTCAGAGCCTGTTTAGCGGTGTGTGTCAATTACATGTTTTTCTGCCGCGCCGAAACTGGCGCCCGCTGCCAGACGGGCGACCTAGTGGTCGACAGGCCCTCTCAACAAATCTGCCTATTCGTGCGCAAATCTAAAGGGGACCAGCGCCGCGACGCGGCTGATAAACCTGTCATCGCTATCCATGTAGCCGCTAACCCCGTCCTGGCCGACC
This sequence comes from Tetraselmis chui, assembly GCA_026401115.1. Taxonomy (NCBI): domain Eukaryota; kingdom Viridiplantae; phylum Chlorophyta; class Chlorodendrophyceae; order Chlorodendrales; family Chlorodendraceae; genus Tetraselmis; species Tetraselmis chui. The sequence goes on along the minus strand of JAPMLY010002359.1, from coordinate 8,744 downwards.
TGCTCGTCTACTACACGGAGCAGCGCGCGAACTTCTGCAACAAATTCTACAACACGCCACCCCCCCTCGCCTTTTGGAGCTTCTCACCTTCCGAACCTTCCACCGAGTGGGGCGCCGCGTCCACCATCTCCGCCTGGCTCACCCTCGCCCTCCGCACCGTCGACTCATCCGCACCCGCCGGTTTCAAGTGGACGTCGCACAGCCTACGGAAAGGCGCAGCGTCCGCTGCCAGCTGCATCGGCGCACCCCTCCCCGTAATCAAATTTATGGGTGGCTGGGCCAAGAACAGCTTTGTGACAGAGGGCAAATATATTGACCCAACCATGACCCCAACACCTGCTGCTTGGCGGTTCTTCGGCTGGCTCACTCCGTCCCCCCCGCAACACTAATTATGGCGGTGCAAGCCTTTGGCTTTAGGTTACTGGCAAAACGTGCCCTAGGGTAAATGGTCAGATTGATTTGAATCTAGAGGTTTGCATATCCAATATCATGTGTACGGGATAGTAACTCTAGCGGTTACTGTTGCCGTTAATATCGGCGCGTCTCGCCTGCAGGGCAACCACCTTGCCCGAACAGTTAGACGCAGCCAACGACCAACGACTTCCCCAACGGTCAGCTCTAGCTAGCCCGTGCCTTATAAGCCGTAGCTAGCCACGAGCCTAGGCACTCTCTGCTTTCGCGCTCAGCCAATCTAGGCTTCGCGCGAACCCACCCACCCATCCCTATAATCCTGCGCTAATTGACCCCCAGACCCTGTCTGTGGGTGTCTTTTGGCCAAATTGTAAGCAAGCTGACATCTTTGGCAAAACGTGCCCTAGGGTAAATGCGGAGTAAACTGCTTCATCCCCATCTGAGAGCGGTTATAGTGGTTCCAAAATGGAGGGCAAAACCATGGTTCAAGCTGCTGCGAAATTTCCGACTTGTCGACGAGCTGGCGGCGAAAGAACATGTGTTTACCTGCCCCGCGAACGATGGAATAGAAGGAAGAAGGCAAGATGTTGGACCGACAAGATGGACGACGCAAGTCTACGTCGACGACACCGATCGAGTTCGATTTCTGCCTCAGAACCTACAGAATCCCCCGAAGACCTACTGGACTCACTCGACGACTCTTGTTACCGATGGCCGACGAGTGTTACTAGCGAAAGAGGACACTGGCATGGTCTGGTTTCCTGGTGGCAAACAGGAGATTGAAGACGCGACCCCGGAATACACAGCAGTGCGAGCTCTTACGGAGACAACTGGATTAAAGGTGAGCGAAACAAATTTACGCCTTTTAGGGACGGAGTCTTCTGGACAGAATAAGCGCTACGTGTATATCGCTCGCGTTCGACCCGGATCGATACCGGACGCTACGTCAACTTCTCGGGCAGTATGGGCTACCTTGAAGGAATTAATTTCGGCACGGCGTACGGGTTATCTAGTCCGTGGAGAACAGCAGTTCCCTCTTCGTTACGAGACTTTTGGGAAACCGATCGACGGGTGGATGAACAAGAACGTCCGACTAGAAGACAGTGTTCCTGCGACGCTACATGTATCCACAACCCAGTCTGGAACAAGTATGTTAGTGTTGGGAGGCACCTTACGCGGACATCGATGCCGTATTTTGGTTGACTCTCGCGCTTCGGAAAATTTCTGCAAGGCTGAGTGGGTACGGGAGCATCACATCCCGACGGTTACCGGAGAGAAATACCGGATAAAATTGGCAGATGGTAGTACAACTACGACTCGCCAGCGACTACGGAATGAAGTGCTCACAGTAGGGACCCTAGACATACGTCTGGACGCAATTACGACAGAACTGGATAAATTCGACATCATCCTCGGTCAACCTTGGTTACAAGCCGTCAACCCGGATATAGATTGGTCTACTAAAACGATTCGCGACCGTAAAACTGGCGAAGCTATGGTGTCTGGCGACGAGTACACCGTACCTATGACAGTACATCACTTGGAGGCGGATGCGATGGCAAAGCTGCTCAGACAACAACCAGCAGACCTCTTCGTGATTGGACTACGAGAAGTACAGGACGCGGTCGACGACATCAACACTGATCAACAACCTGAGTGGACGACTTCGTTACGAGATTCCCTGAATGAGTTTACGGACATTATCAAGGAGCCTGACGGTCTACCGCCAACTCGCGAGTGCGACTTTGAAATTAATTTGGAGTGCGATGAACCACCTAAGGAGCGAACGTACCGTATGTCACCAGCAGAACTCCGGGAGGTTCAAGAACAGTTGCAAGACTTACTCGCAAAAGGCTGGATTCGTCCGTCTAAATCTCCGTATGGTGCCCCGACTTTATTTGTACGCAAGAAGGACGGTACCATGCGTATGTGCGTAGACTACCGGAAACTCAACGACCTTACGAGGAAAGACCGAACACCGTTACCCCGGATTGATGAGTTACTCGACTCGCTATATGGGGCTCACTATTTCAGCACGCCGGACCTGTATAAAGGCTATCATCAAGTTCGAGTCAAGGAGCGCGACATACATAAGACAGCATTCCGAACTCATTACGGACTGTTCGAGTACTGCGTTCTACCCTTTGGACTTTGTAACGCCCCAGCTGGATTCCAAGCGATGATGAATCGAGTTTTGGCCCCGTATCTTGGCAAGTTCTGCGTGGTATATTTGGACGACGTGTTGATCTACAGTAAGACGGCCGACGAACACCTCGAGCATATTCGACTCGTGTTACGAGAGCTGCAGCGACACCAGTTGCATATCAAACCCTCTAAGTGTTACTTCGGACGATCGAGCGTCAATTTTCTTGGGCATGTGGTGGAAGCTGGACAGATCCGAATGGACCCCGACAAGGTTGAGGCAGTACAAAATTGGCCCCGACCGAAATCTGTGACTGAAGTACGTGGATTTCTGGGACTTGCTGGATATTACCGGAGGTTTATCAACCAATTCGCAACCCTAGCAACCCCATTAACGGACATGACCAAGAAGACACCGGGATTTCGCTGGACTCCTCAAGCCGAGTCAGCATTCGAGCAAATTAAAGACGCGATGGTAAGTGCACCAGCACTGGTAATTCCTGACACTTCTCCTAATGCAAGGTACACACTGTACACAGATGCTTCTGGATTTGCAGTAGGAGCTGTGCTATTACAAGACCAAGGTATTGGATTACAACATGTTGCGTACCATGCTCGAAAGATGAACAAGCATGAGGTACACTATCCTGTCCACGAACAAGAGCTACTGGGAGTTCGCGACGCTCTACTGAAGTTCCGTTGCTACTTAGATGGCGCGGCGGGATTTACAGTAATTACGGACCACGACACGTTGCGACACTTCTTTCGGCAGCGCGATTTGTCTACTCGACAGGTGCGATGGCTTCAAGTTTTAGCACCTTACCAGCGACAGATGGACATCGTATACAAGAAGGGAGCAGTCAACCAGGCAGACGCTCTGTCTCGCCGACCTGACCTGAAGGACTTATTACAGAAGCTGCAACTGTTACGCGATTGGACCAACGACGAAGCAGAATGCCGGTTACATCCTGACTCTGGACTTCATGCGGAAATCAAAAGTGCTTATGATTCGGACAAATATCTGCTTACCCGGAAATCTCTGCCTACCTGGCTGGTACGTCAATCTAATGGACTCTTGTACGCCTACGGGACAAGACTGTATGTTCCGAACGTCTCTACATTGCGATCAAGAGTACTGTACGAACTACACGACGCACCGACCGCGGGACACCCTGGTATTATTCGACTATTGGCAGCAGTAACCCGGACGTTTTGGTGGCCTAACATGAAGCGGACAGTACAACACTATGTACGCAGCTGTGTTACATGTCAACGCAACAAGGCAGCGCGACACAAGCCTTACGGACTCCTTCAATCGCATGAGGTACCGACCAGGCCCTTTAAGCATGTATCGCTTGACCTGATTACGGACCTTCCCGAGTGCGATGGGTATGATGCTGTGGTGGTATTCGTCTGTATGCTTACGAAACGGACGATTGTCGAGCCAATTACGAAAACGATTACAGCGGAACAATTAGCAAAAGTTATGCACCGCGCTGTTTTTCGGCATTTTGGCTTACCACGGAAATTAATATCCGATCGAGATCCCCGGTTTATGAGCGACTTCTGGCAAACCCTATTTAGGGCTGTTGGCACCAAGCTTAATATCTCTACGAGCTATCACCCCCAGACAGATGGCCAAACTGAACGAGTAAACCAGACATGGGAGCAAGTCATACGATGCTATGTGCACCCCTTGCACGACGACTGGGTTCAACACCTTACCAACCTGGAGTTCGCGATCAACGCAGCGGTTTCTACGTCAACGACTATGTCTCCATTTAAGGCGACGCTAGGATTTGAGCCGACATCTCCAACGACGGCTACATTTGACGATAACGAGCCTAGCCGTACTTTACCGGAGCAAGTGAAGATTCTGGTCGAGATGCACAGATTTGCCCACGACTGCGTCAAAGCAGCCCATGCACACATGCAAGACGCTGCAAATCGGCACCGGTTACCAGTACCTTTACAGTTGGCGACAAGGTTAAGCTCAAGGCGACAAATCTACGGTTTGTACAACAGCCATGTTCTAAACTACGCGACCGCTACATTGGACCGTTTCTCATTACGGAGGAAGTTTCCCCGATTGCATTTCGGCTTAAGCTACCCCCTGGAGTACGGATTCACGATGTTGTACACGCCAGTCTACTGGAGAAATGGAATTCAGAACCAGAACATGCCAACAGTGCGCAGCCAATTCCGATTGTGCACGATGCGAAGCGATTTGAAGTCGATAAAATACTCGACGTGGCTTTTAACTCCAATAGCACGGGACTTTTGTTTAAGGTCCGCTGGGCAGCACCGTTCAACGTACCTAGCGAGGACACTTGGGAACCCATGCGAGGAGTCAACCAGTTAAACATCTTTTCCGAATTCCTTCGAACGGATGCTTATCGAGAATTTTCTAGCACCCCTGACTTTGTCAGATTTCGCAATCACTGGCATGCAAGAACCCCCAAGAAACCAAGACCCTGAGTACTGCACAGCGAGGACGCTGGTGCTTAAGGAGGGGAGAGTGTCATATCCTAGCCATTTAGCTAAGTGCTAGTATCTGACATTATTTATTTCCTCTAAATAGTACCTGTATCTTAGCGATATTCAGTGACTCTTTTATTGTCATCACGGCAGTACAACTGTATCGCCGTATTTTCCCTCGACAGTACAGAGTTACTAGCAGTATCTCTTCTAGATAGTTCTTTTCTAGATAGTTCTAAGAGCTTGTGCGATAAGGTTAGATAGACGGTACAGGTAACCTCAGTTAACATGTATCACTAGTAATAGTTTGGTTTAGTTAGCAGGCAGCAATCTATTACACACACCCAAAAGGTATCCTACCGTCACTAAAGACAGTAATAAGATCCAAAGTACTACTAAAGTACTACTGACGTCAAAATATAGGGGATGGGTCGGTAGCTCGGATGAGCAACGCCGACCGTCTTCGCTCCGGGCTTGGCCTCCCTATGAGCGATAGACTGGTGACCACAGGGCCCGTCGGACGACGGGCACCGATCACCTCTCCCCACCCGAGCATAGCTCACCCAGGTCAGTGGATCCGTAGGCACAGCAGACGGTACACACTCCAAGGCGCAGCTTTCACAAATTTGAATTCGGTTCACATGCCGGAACCTGCGCCGCCTACATCTCAAACATTCCGAGTACTCCGTCCAATACTACGACACTCGTGCGTATCAAAAAGATTACAAAAATCACTCTCCCACGGAGCCGGCGCACTCTCACGCGCCCCTCCGAGCGTCCGGACGTTCCCATCAGACGTCCGCGAAAAACAAACCCAGGTCCCATCAGACCTGGTCGTGTGCCGCCAACACACGCTGACCACCTCTAACCCTCTCTCTCTCCACTCCAAAACCACCACATACACACACATCGACACCCACCTTACGACCACTATGTCATCACCTTCCGCCCTCCCGGAATCATACAAACAGGTCCTCCTCAAAGACCGCCCTACACCCCTCTTCGCGGACGACCACATCGGCCCCCGCAACCGCCTTGTGGGTCACCCACTTGCTCCATTCCTCACAGCCCCACAGCTCGCACATGCAGACTACGGACGAGGCACACCCCTGGAACCCACGCCGGGCACAGGGCTTCAAACTCCCCTGGTCCTCTCCACCCCGACGACTGCCCCCGACCTCGGAAGGGCCGTTGACCTCTCTGCTCGCCTGATCGACTCCTACTTACTGACAGGCCAGTACTCCACCGCCCCTCCTGACACCGCCAGCTTCTGGCTCCACGGTGTGTTCCTCCCGAACACGCCGTCTTCCTCACTTATGCTCATCTCCGCCTGCTCCCTCGCTCGACGCTGGCTTCTCGAAAAAGTTCACGCCCTAACCGATATTCCGGCCCGCGCGAGAAATATAATCGGTCGGGAACTCGCCCATCGTGCGAAATGGACAGCCTCAGTCACCCGCACCCCACACCCAGCCATGCCCCAGCAACACGATCTCACCCCTCTGCCAGTCGCACTCTCACATGGTCACCAGGAGGTCCGGCTGGACATCCCCACCTCCTGCATCACAGTTGGCTTGCTTTACCAGCTCGCTTCACGCCAGCGTGAACTCCCGTCGGGAGGTCCAACGCCACCCAGCGCCGCCTCGGACCCCCAACTTTCCACCACCCTGAGACAGCAGGAAATTCAGATTATACGTGCTGTAGCCGTTCCCGCAATTTCGGGCCAACGCCTGAAAATTAGCTCCTCCCTGTTCACTCATCTCTCCGGCCCAGACGTCGTTCCCCTGATACAGGCCCTCCTGTTAGATCGACTCGCCACGGAACTCGCCGACACCTGGAACGCCAGCGCCACCACCCCTGCCCCCCGAATGGAGGACCTCCCGGAACCAGCCCAACTCCTGCTCCAGATCGCGGACGCCCTACAACCTACACGGGAACCCGTCCAGGTCGTGAACGACCCCCTCTCCTTCTGGATGCATATCCTCCACCCACCCCATAATCCAGTTCTTTCACAATCAGGACCTGTACATTTTCATGCCACCCTTCAAAATGCTATTCACACCGTACCCCCCACCCCCCAAAACTACACAATTACCATCACACCCCCCCCTCTCACAGGCCATGTCCCAGGCACCTCCTGGACTGACACCTGCCTCACCACAGTCCTCATCCAGTCCCCCCACCCCCTCCCCTTCCCCCAACCCACGTCAAACGGTACTATCCCTTCTTCACACTGGCTCTCCACCCTCCTCCATCAAACAGCTTCAGAATACGCACAGTCACACACCCACTCCCACAACTCCACACCCTCCACCTTCGACATCTCACACCACACCTCCCTCAAAAAATTTCCTGACGGCTCATACTTCCGCTCCCACCCCTCCCCCTCCCCTCACATCGCCACCAGCATCCAAATCTCCCTCACCAAAATCATGTACTGCATCCTCATCTCAACCAACGGCACTGCCACCATTCCCCTCCCCCACACCTACATACACCGCGGCACCCCCACCAACACCACATGCTCCCTATACATCACACCCCACCACTACTCCACCTTCGGCAGGTCCCGCATCACAGACCCCATCTTCACCACCTCCCCCTCCCCCCCTCAGCTCACCCTCACAAAAAACAAATCCCTCCTTCGCAACCCCCCCTCTCTCCTTCTCGAATGGACAGGCCACTTGCAGGCGACCAACACCTACGAGGCATGGCAACAAGAACCTGCGGACGGCTCCCTGCTGGACACCCCTGACGATACCCCCCTCGACCTCGACTCTCTACCCGACATCCAACTGGCCCCTTCATACTCCCCCCCCCCCCTCGCACTCGCAACCAGCGCCCCTCCAAAAAACGTCGCTCCCCCTCCCCCGCCCCTCCTACGTACCCCCACCCCGCTCACCCTGCTGACCCTACCCCCTTGCCCGCCACCACCCCTCCTCCCCCTCCCCCCCTCCCCACCATCCTCGAAACCTCAGTTGACCACATGGATTCCTCCTCCACCCCCCTCACACACCCCACCACAGCCTCCTCCCACCCAACCGGCATTAACCCCCCACCTCCTTCCCCCCCCCAACGCACTGACTCCACCCCCCACATGATATCTCCCCCCCTCCAACTCCTCCCCCCCTCCCTTCCCCACACCGACCCCATGGACTCCTCTCCAACGGCACGCACACCAACAGACCCAGCCCTCAAACCAGCCCCCCCGTCCGGCGTCCTAAAGCACACACGCCACACCCTCAGAAAGACCCCGCACTCACCCCCACACCGCCGCGTCCCCCATGACCCCTTGACCCAAGGACGCCTCACACACTCCCCTTCCCCACAACCCACCCCCCACTCCAACCCCCGGAACCACGACCCCCCGCCCAACACACACCCCTCGAACCTTCCCCTACCTGCCTCATCCCCCGCGACCTCAGACTTCGAGCTCGAAGACCTCCCTGACGAAGACCTCAACACCGCGGAAGCCAATGAGGAACACCTCCCCTCACCTGGACCTCCCATTCCTCCATCTGATGTCCACTCGGCCGCTAGGGCCAGCCCCCATCCCTAACTCCACTACAGACGGGCCAGCAGGCCCGGAGGTTCGACCCCCTGCCCTCCTCCCACGCCCCACCCAAGATATCCGTACACACGGTGTAACCAACCCACTCAGGGCCTCACTTCCGTCACACTTCGCACCCGATACCTGCACTATCAAACTACATAAC